>PNEQ01128432.1:0-14973 GCA_003012365.1 Medauroidea extradentata
CCAGCGTGTGGAGGTTAAACCCGCAAATCACAGACGTGATATGTAGCAGTTATCCGTGTACTGATTGGCACAGTCAAATGAATAACAACTCTGCACAAAAACACTCTGCCAATAGCCACGAAGTTGAGCTGCAGGTGTGCACGTAAGACACTGAAACAAAGTGAGGCAAAAATCTTTTCGCGAAAATTACCGGGCCCTAGCCATCTGCTTGCTGGATACTCTCCATCCCTCGGCCTCCCAAACAAACTTCTTCGACATCCGCGTACTTAGAATGTTGCCCATGTCAATGCGCAGTCGCTGCTCGCACACTGGAACGATATTTGTAAAATATTCGTTAAAGCTGCTTGCCATTCTATAACTTCTTGTGCCTCGAACCTGGATACGCTGTCTAGAGAATTCCGTAAGGATGTTCATGTTGCAAAAATGCAAAATTTTAAATTTGCACGACGTAGTATTAGTTTTATAGACTTTTTGTGACTACATTTTCCAACTGCGAAAATTTTTTCCTCCATTAGTTTTCCAGTTGTCGCATGAAAAAGACAAAATTTGAAGTTACGGGAACATAAGAATAAAAAAACCAAGTGACTTACTTGAATGAAATAATTTACACTGAAATGAGATATAATGGGTAATATGTAGGGCCACGATTTTGTCGCGAAAAGATTTTTGCCCCACTTTGTTTCAGTGACTCACGTGCACATGGGCAGTTCTGTTTCAAGGTTATTGGCAGCGTGTCTATGTTCAGACGCGTTTCTCATTTGACTGCACCAATCAGAATAAGATTATTGTGAGTCTGTACGTCTATAATTTGCCAAGGCAAGTGAGAGTAAAATCATCCAACCACAGACGATGTAGCAGAGTTGCAGGTGTGCACATGACGCATCGAAACCAAATGTTGCAAAAATCTTTTCGCCATAAAATCGCGGCTCTAGTAGACTAATAGGCCCTATGCTTTTGACATATTAAAAAATTTTCCATAATTGAAGAATATTGGTAGGGCTTATGACTTTCAGATTTTTTAAGAAGTACAGAGGAATGGAATTTCACTGTGTGCTTGTAAATATTTTAGCATACGGCTCATGATTAGAGGTACGTAAATTTCGCAGATACAGTCCAGGTCAGGTTGAACGCCAACTATGTATACTTCATTGACATGTCTGTGACTTGCTGGCGGCTGTTACGAAACGTGGTTGACTACTGCCAGCCAGTAGTAAATAAGGAAATAATGCGAAGTGCTATCGCTTGCTACCTGCTTGTGCGGTTATAAACCAATAGATAATCGATTGCGGCCAGTGGGTGTATAGGACTGACAAGACTAGGCTGCTGCCAGATGAATCAGCGAAATTGACGTACCTCTACTCATAATATCTAATTTCTGTGTGAATTATTTCATTCGAGTAAGTAACTTAGTTTTGTTATTTCAATGTTCTCGTATCTTGCAAATTCTGGTTTTAACATGCCGCAATAGGAAAACTACAAGCAACGTCTATATATAAATCGAACACTATGCCGTATAGAAATAAAAAAACATGCGTTTTTTTGCCCTTAAGCTGTCCGGACGCGTATTCTGTAACTGTTTTGTGTTCACATACGTTCCTTACTTAGAGACAGTCACCACATGACTATTGTTGCCAGACTAAGTCGTATTCTGTAACTCTTCATGGCGCCGTGGCTGACTTTCAAACGGTTCGTGAGCGACTTAATGTAACAGCAACTAGGGAGATGGTGTTAGCGGGATTGTGTGCGTGAAATTGTAAATATGGCGGCAACATTGCGAAGGTTAGATTTCTTACATGAGCTCGGAAATAAGGAAAAGCGTCGGCAAACGCGATTGATGTGGAGGCAAATACGTGATACCCGGAATCCGTTCACAGAAATGGACGAAGATCAATTAGGCGATTGTTCATACACGAAAAATAAAAATATTTCGGTACCAAAATTTACCTCTGAAAAATTCCTTATTTTCCCTCATGAAATTCAACATTACTTCGTACTCCGAACAGTCGTTCTCTTAGAGCGAAACTTCGTAGCTTCTGCCTCCATATTACAAAGTTGATCCATTACCCAACCTTTAACCTAAAAACACTTTCACGTTGCCGCCCAGCAAGATGTAAATCGTGTGGCCACGTGATACTACTAATGGCCAGAAATTTAATATTTACGGTGCGATTTTAATGGTTTCGGAAAGGTACCTACAATGTTGCCAAACATATATTGAAGTTCTTAAAGAACATTACAAAAATGCTTAACAGGATACCATTGAAAGACAGTCACGCGTGACTACATTTTACAAGGAATTTCTTTGGCAAATGGGTTTCCAAAGATTTTCTTTGTAAAAGTACAAAAATTTTTTTACTGTGTATCACTGACGCTATCAAAAGTCAGTAACGAATGACTTGACGTTACCGAGGCGAAGTTACAGAACAAGGCCCCTTGTTATGCATTTTTCCGAAATGATCGTGTGTATAAGAGAGGTTGCAGTGTTGGTATTTTTTATCAGTAGAGATGATGGTTTATCGCGGAAAAACTTGACTATTTGCTAGGCTTCAACATACGTTCAACTTATCAAAAGATTACTGGCTTTTCCTTGTACGCTGAGCTACTGCCCTATTTGACTGAGCCAATAAGAATGCCGCTATTTTAATATTTAATGCATGTTATTGGTCTGCAGACAGCTACGTTGTGTCAGTGTTTTCAAGGCTATGTTGACGCAAATATTTTCGCGATATACCATCATCTCTATTTATCAGTAATGATATCAGGCTCGTGTTCTATCCGCGTCACCTGAAGAAAACTATGCACGTCTTGAATACTTGTTGTTAGACGCGAAACTATATACTAACAAGAACTAATTATTGGTTGTTGTGTACAAACCGCACCAAATGTCGGATATCTAGATAGGCCCTAATGTTGAAGTAGCGCTTGCTTCGTACATCGCATGCTATTATCATATTTTGATTATGGGTGGTTTTAATACAGATCTGATTATGTGGGAGTGTTGTACAATTTTATTGTACTTATTTTCAGGTTTTGAACCATAACTAGGGACCCCTGCTTTCGCGAAAATAATTTTGCCCCACTTTGTTTCAGCGCCTTACGTGCACATCTGCAGTTCTGCTCTGTGGTCAGTGATGGGATGTTTTAACTCTCACAAGCCTTGGGATTCTGTCGGCAAATCACAGACGTGTGATGTTGCAGGAACGTTATTGTAATTGGCTCAGGCAAATCAGATACGGATCTTCACGTAGACTCACTGCCAATAGCCATGAAAACCAGAACTGCAGATGTGCACGTAAGGCACTGAAACAAACTGGGGCAAAATTCTTTCCGCGAAAAACAGGGATCCCTAACCATAACATTTAGGGCTATACAATTTGTATTACCAAAAGTTTCTCTTGGACAAAGCGTTTGATAGGGCCTATATTCTTGATAAAGTGCTGGGCATAAATAGTATTGGATTGTTTTTAATTTGTCATGCATAATCATTGCAAGAGAATTGTAGGATAACTTTCAAGAATTCTTTTGCAATGATTCTGCATGACAAATTATTGAAAGATCCCATTATTATTTATGTCAAGCAGTTTACCAAGAACATATCCTATGCTTTTTCGAAGAGAAAATTTTGGTTCTACAGTTTGAATAGAGACGATATAGCTCAAAAACTGAAAAAACAATAAAAATGTCTAGCACTCCCCCTTAAAGCAAACAGTCAACCTAGGCCTACTTATTTGCGGGATATGTTGAATGCAGTGAACTTAAGTATTTAGCATCTTACTGCAACACATCCCTTTTTTTTAATGACAGTATCATGGTTTGACCTTGCAGTTGTTTCTAATAAAGTTTTTTTTTTCATTGCGGCCAATCAGAAACCCCAGGTCTGTATCATGATCTACTTACCTTATCCTACTCATTAAGTTTGCCAAAGTTTGTACCTACATTTATTAACTACAAATACGTTAAAAATGTAGACACTGATAAGTTACTATCAGCTTCTGCAGACATACCGTGGCAGTCTATGAGAACTGTTGCCACAATTGAAGAGAAAGTCGGTCTATTTAACCAGGTTGTCCTTGGATTGTACAATAAGACACGAATTCATTTGAGAAGACGTTAGATTTCAAACTCCTATACACGTTAATTACTTTCGCGATTTGCACACTGTCACTGAAACTCTACCTTGAGGACTGTGAACCAATAGCAGACCTGTATGAAAACACTCACTGACTGCCGCGCTACCTTGTCACAAGTACAACTGTCCACTCACTGGAGCAGCAGACATCACTGTAAAAAAAAATTTGGTAAATTTACTCTACATGTAATGGAAGCTAATTACCTCTACAAGTGAGGGAAAATTACTCAACACGTGTCAAGGAAAGTTACTCAACTGGTAATGTAATTTTTCATTACGTATTTGCGCAAGCCCTCTAGGACCATTTGACATAACGCGCGAGCGAAACTTCCGAGTGGTTTGTGTGGCGAATACACTACCTTGCGAAAATTTCCACTCATGTTCGGAAATCAGACTTTCCTCTCAAGGTTGGGTAATATTACCATACATATGATGAGTAATATTACTCACTTTTTTTTACAGTAACTGAGGACATAGTGTACACTGTAAAAAATTAAGGTAAATTTACTCTACATGTAATGGATAGAGCCGCGATTTTATGGCAAAAAGATTTTTGCAAAATTTGGTTTCGATGCGTCATGTGCACACCTGCAACTCTGCTACATCGTCTGTGGTTGGATGATTTTACTCTCACTTGCCTTGGCAAATTATAGACGTACAGACTCACAATAATTAGAGGTACGTAAATTTCGCAGATACATTCCAGGTCAGGTTGAACGCCAATTATGTATACTTCACTGTCATGTCTGTGATTTGATGGCGGCTGTTACGAAACGCGTTTGACTACTGCAAGCCAGTAGTGAATAAGGAAATAATGCGAAGTGCTTTCGCTTGCTACCTGCTTGTACCGTTATAAGCCAATAGATATTAGATTGTGGCCAGTGGGTGTATAGGACTGACAAGTCTAGGCTGCTGCCAGATGAATCCGCGAAATTGACGTACCTCTAACAATAATCTTATTCTGATTGGTGCAGTCAAATGAGAAACAAAGACACGCTGCCAATAACTTTTAAACAGAACTGCCGGTGTGCACGTGAGTCACTGAAACATAGTGGGGCAAAAATCTTTTCGCGACAAAATCGTGGCCTTAGTAATGGAAGCTAATTACCTCTACAAGTGAGGGAAAATTACTCAACACGTGTCAAGGAAAGTTACTCAACTGGTAATGTAATTTTTCATTACATATTGGTGCAGCCTTCTAGGACAATTTGACATAACCCGTGAGTGAAACTTCCGAGTGGTTTGTGTGGCGAATAGGCCTACTCTACCTTGCGGAAATTTCCACACACATTCAGAAATAAGATTTCCCTCTCAAGGTTTGGGAATATTACCGTACACATGATGAGTAATATTACTAACTTTTTTTACAGTGACACAGGACTGTGGAGCCCAGCCTGCTGGTCGTTGAACCCACGACGTTTCCGGGTCTCTAATAATGAATATACCCCTGTAGTTACTGCCTTTTGCGCATACCTGCAGCTCTGCTTCATGGTCAGTAATTGAATGTTTTAACACTCGCTTGACTTGGGATTCTACTGGCTAATCACAGACGTAAAATGTCACAATTGCCTTATTTTTGTTTGTGCAATTAAATGAGAGACTTGTTTGAACAAAGATACGCTGCTAACAACCATGAAGCAGTGCGTCGATGTGCACTTAAGACATTGAAACAAAGCAATGCAAAAAAAACTTTTCGCAACAAAATAGTGACGCGAAATTTTGTATTCAGAGAGCTTAACACTGCAAAAAAAGAAAATTAACCTCTGATGGGTTACATAAAAAATACAAGAACCTCAGAAACAGATGTGTACAGCTCATTAGAAATTACAAAATGAAAATTACAATAATTTGGACAGGAAACAATCACCAGGTACTAGCTGGAAAAAATGTATGTGCCCTGAGGGATGTGGGAGCTATGCCATCTAAGCATTCATTTTCACTCCAGATGATTGAAATGTAATTTTTCTGAACAGCAATGTGAGTATAATGGTGTATCAAAAACTAATATAATCAATGGAATTAATTTTTATGTCAGTGACAATGTCGATATGGACAATAAATTATTCTTTAGACCGGTGTCTGAGATTGACGTAGGCTATACCGAACTGTTAAACGCATGAAAACTGGAGCAGAGGGTTACACTGGAATTATAGTATCAAACTTATTCATATGGTCTCGCCAATTATTTTACCCGCCCTCACACATACACGACTGTTTAACTTTGTGTACCTTTCGTAGCTGCTGGAAAAAAGCTCTTGTTATCCCTCTTCCAAAAAACGCAACCTCTAACAGTCCGTCAGAATACAGACCCAAGTATCCTGCCTTGTTTATCGAAAGCTCTCCAATACACCGTGCTTGGGCGAATATCCTCTCACATACAGGCCTATAAATACATGGTACTTGATTACTTACAGTCCGGTTTTAGCAGTCTGCAAAGCACATGTGCACCATTAGGCCTATAAGTCTCTGAGGATGTTAGACGTCCAGGCAGATTACAGTAACGACATTGATCTATTTTGGTAAGGCATTTGACTCACTCAGTTATTGAAAAACTAAGATTATGATCAAATTCTCGCAAAGTGCATCTGACACGATTAAGAGCATGGGCCCGAGTTTCTTCGCATTTAACGACAATAATTTTTTAAAACATAAACGGTAGCCGATATCGTAAAATCGCTTCGTAACTTTGTTATGACTGATTTAAACTGCATACTCTAATTTTGTCGAGTCAGAAGACTGCAAAATAGTTGCTAATTAGTTAATTAACGAAATTTCCTTCTAATTGATAAATTAGCTATAGGCTACTCATCATAGCTACAGTTTGTCTCGAAAAATTACATTGCGTAGTAAAACCAATTTGCAAAAAAAGTTAAGAAGCAATTTTACGATGTTGACACTCGTATGGATTAAAAAAAAAAAAAAATAATTTTCTCGAAAGCCGAGAAACTCGGGCCCAAGCTCTTAAGCCATATAGGCCTATGTTATAGGTATCAGTGTGTTGTAGTTAATAGGTTAATATCTCGATGACGCGTTGTTGACAAGAGTAGAATACCCCAAGGTTCAATTCTAGTTCCCCTATTGTTCTCGTTATTTATAGGTCTAAATGATTTCGCTTGTGAAATATCATAGCCTATGTATGCCGATATCTATACGGGTAGCCTATATGTCGGCTTCTCGGAATGAAATAGTGATTGAAACGCATTGCAGCGAGTTACAAGTAGCCTAATCATATTTGGAAGAAACCTCTAAACCCGCATTACGTTTCTACATCTATGAAAAGAAAATCACATTTCAAACAATGTTTCTATAAATTTAAAAATTAGGATAGCTGATTGGAAACACGATTTTCAAGACTCTCAAAATGGCTAAAAACAACTTTTTTAATCTGCCGTATCTAGGAAAATTCCAACCGGACTTGAAAAACACGTTAAGAGAAATATGCGCTGGAATTTGAACCATAAGTATCGCAAATAAAATAATATCGTCACCGCTTAAAGTCCCATAGGAACATTGGCCTAATATTAAAGCTCTGCGCGCCAGTTGCTGGGTTTGCGTGTAGAGGCGATATTGCATTACTTACGTCGACCGACGTCACTCTTAATGCTCCATCGGTTTTGTGCCTCACATACACCAACGCAGCCCACCTAGATAAGAACCTTAATCAAAATTAATTTGGACTTGAAGCGGTTTGTAATTGGTCCGCGGCGAAAGGTATATAAATAAGCCCACAAGAAAACTCAAGGTAGGCCAATAATAATTGGTTCTCCCTCTTTAATTACCGCTATTAAAAAATTACTGTTACCTAATATGTTACTCAGTGGCATCACAATCCTACATCTGGTAGTGTTAAAAATTTGGGAGTTATGACAGATGAAATATTAACCTGGGCCGCGGATACAGCCTAGTCTATGTGTATAAAAACCTACATATATTTTCTCTTTCTCTAAAATGTTCAAACACGTATCCCTCTACATCACAAATACCCTACGTTTATCTACGAAAAGAACACACATTTGAAACAATGCAATTTATTACAAAAAAAATTTTGACGAGGCCGCGGCTGCCGAGTGGCCTGACCACTCGCCTCCCAACTAGGGGATCCTGGTTCGATCCCAGGTGGGGTCGGTCACCGGATTTTCGCACGTGAGAATAAGGGCGGGCGGGTTTTCTCGGGGATCTCCCGTTTCCTCCGCCCCTCACATTCCGGCGCTTCGCCATCCTTCGCCATCCTTCGGTGCACACGCAGATTGTATACGAGCTCTCGTTCATAAAATATGCATTCTGGTTGCGATAGACTGAACCTCAGGTGTTCCTACTGATACGATATTTATTTATAAATAATTCAGCATATTTAGGCCTATTACGAACCTGATTCCAGGGCCCTTCACTATTGCTGGAAACTGTTTCTCTTATATAAGGTGAAGAAGGGGCCCACTTTCAACCAGAACAGCTCCTGTAGGCCTACTTAAGGTAAAGAAGGTATCAAAAATAGTTCAAATAAAATATGATTACTGTGATTTGCTGTAGACCTACTTAATTAGAGTGACGAATAACGATAGTGAAAGATACGCTACACTTGACATAAAGGTTAAATAAAAAAATCAGTCTAAGGCGACCGCCTACCTCACGTTTCAAATGCGTTGCAGTGTGTTCGTAAACAGGTTATGTTCTACGAAAATATTCCACGTGTGCCCATTGTGCCAACGTACGAAAATAAACAAACTTCAGACAAGGTCGGTACCTCATTGTTAAATCGCCACGCTCATTAAAAACACTGTTTCTAAGCCCTCCAACATGCCTAAAAACGGCCTTTTCAGGCTTCCGTTCTTCAAAATGTAGGTACTAACCGGATTTAGGCCTATGTGAGACCCAGATTGCGACCTGCACTGAACTCAGTTGCAGACTTTCCACCAATAAAATTATTTGGTGACAGTGTCCCTTACTAAAAACCGTTCGGCGGGAACCATGCACCCTAGATCAGCGCTTGGCTCGTTGAGACGACGCGGCATGTGATGTGCGCTTCAAGGTCGACCTTACTGCTCCGTCACTTTTGAGCCTCACACGCGCGGGTAAGCGGCGCCCTTAGTCTAAGTGGGCCTTATTTCCTGCACCGACAGATAGGCCTAATATGTCCCATGTTATGAAAGGTTATATAAAATCAGCATGGTCAGAAAAATATTTAAATAGAACGAGCAGAACAATCAGTGTGTTTTCTCATGCATTGAAATTATTTAGAATATTTTATGGTAAAATAAATACCTCATGTTAAAACACTGAAATACAATTTAATGCTGTTTTTTCCCCTTAGCTAACTATAGCCTAAACGAAGTAGGCCGACCACTCGCCTTCGTAAAACTCAAAACTAGTAGACCTATGTTCTAAAGTTCCATATAGGCGGTTCAGGATAAAGTCAGCACTTTTGAAACAAAGGCTGTTTTTTTTCTATCATAGGCTATATTTGTTAGTTTCTTGCTACATTTTAATATAGGCCTAACCAAAGGGACCTAAGTAGGCCTGATGATGAAAGTGTATATGCTGAACCGTATTCAAAAGCCAGTGTTTTATATCACAATAAATAATATTTTTTAGTTACTTTTCTAGACATGATGATCTTCGAAAGGGCTCACTTTATCACGCACAGCCTACAGGAAAAATACCACTACAACAACACTGCACTGCAGTTTAACGCGCCACGAATGTAAGCGGTGAGATTATCGTCGAGCGTGGCACTCTGGCCCTTATCGCTTCCATGTCCCCGTGTCTGAAGCGAGGAAAATTACATCCCGTACACAGGTAGGCTAGATGACATAGCAGAGATGTTCTTGCAATCTAGGATTAGACTGCACAATTCCATCTCGCCAGAACTAACACGTTACGATCAATTGTCTAACAACGTTTGTTTAATGAACGCGTTGAGTCCGTGGACCAAAACTCAGAGGACATGCTAGGGAAACGGTTTAATATCCCTGGAGATACTCAAAGCCTTGCAGAACACACAAAGCCTAGAAATGGTGCTTGAAGCAGTACGAGGGAGCGTAGACGACTGCGCCCGAAGTTTGCCGAACTTGAACGACTAGTCCGAAAAGTGAAATTAACGAAATCTCATCACGCGCTTGTAATTTTTCGTTACTTCTAATGTCAAAATGGTGGCATTCAAAAGGCCAAACTTTTTGTCTCAGGAGAACTGTTTACTTTTTTTTTAAGCTACGATAATAAACAAATACTTTTGCTCTGCAAGTAATATATATGGAGACAGGAAATCACTCCATTAAAGTGACATGAGTGTACTAAAATAGTTCAGAATAATGTGGTAGATTAGGTAAACGTGCTGGATCGTAGCGCTGAGATAATTTCCTGTTAAATTGAAGCATTACGTGTAAAATGAGATAGGGCGTTTCATCACCGCTTGTCAGATTGTGAGGAAGCAAAAATTTAAATTTGCGTAACTTTTATCTCTAATCTGCCTCATATTCAGTCACATATTTCTTCAAACAAGACAAATTCAATTTTGAACTTAGCCTGATTTTAGCCATTACCATCGTTTCAATAAAGTTGTTTAGATACGAGTGATCAGGGGATAACAGTTATTGAGAACATATGATGCAAACTATAATATTTTTCCACAGATATTAACATTTTCTTCTGGAGAAACATTCTAGTTATACACCCTAAGGTCATTGCAGTCAAATTTCGTGACTTAATTGCCTGTTCAATAAATAGACTTATTTTACTCGTATTGACTAATGTTTATTAAGAGTGGAAATACTTTTCAGGCTAACTTTCCCTAAGATTCGTTAGTTTGTATTAATAGCAGAGACACGTTATCCTAGTAAGTTTGATTACTCAGATTCATTAGCTGATGATGTCTAACATAAAGATATTTACAAAAATGAATTAAAGGTCTCGTTTGAATATACGCACGACATGCGTGCGCGTCAAATGTCAGAACAGAGAGATTTTCCCTATAGTCGACATTCGAACCTCATTAATTCTAACCCGAAGGGACACAAATATTTGTAATTTTTAACAATGAGGTTTGTATTAACAGGCGATTTAAAATAAAAGAACTAAAAATTTTGTGTAAATATATTTTTGGATTTTTTTAGTACCTAGATAAAAATTTTCGCAGCCTATCAACACCCTGACTTATTTTAGCAATTGAACTTGGTATTACATTGTTTTATGAACAGGGCAACTTTTTCTTGAGCTTAAAAGTTAATGTTTAATGCCTCAACTCATTCCAAGGGGATAGAACACGAATTTGTATTAAAAATAATTTTGTTTTATCAGTGTTTTTGCTAAGGAGGTTCTACTATTTAGTGCGCTAGACATCTGTCGATAAATTCAACGCGTTGTAACTCCGATGTTCGTGTTCCTCATACGGCATACTGAAGTTACAAAGGCCAGGTTTATAGCTGAGCGAGAGAAGGGGTGGTATCTTATGGAGAGGGGAGGAGAGCTGGGCGGGGCCAGGATATGATGGGCGGAGCCTAGAGGGGACGAGACTCCGCCCAGTGGCGCGGTAGACGGGCGCGCAGAGTCGCGCTCACTCTTGCGTCGCAACAACCGGCCTAAACCGAGGTTACTTCCGGCTCGTGAAGTAACTTTGCCCACTAAAAATTTTTGGTATTTATTAAGTTTAGTGAAGAAAGATTCAAACCATTATATATAACTAGAACCAGCGTTTTTTGGTGAAAACAATTGTGCAAGCAACAATTTGGTTCAATGCCTTGTGTGCACATCTGCAGCTCTGCTTCATGGCCAGTGATTAAATGTTTTTAACGCTCAGTGTCTTAGGACTCTTTACGTGTAAATCACAGACGTGTGGTGTCGCAGTAGTCGTTCTGATTAACTGTCAAAATGAGTGACACACCTGCCAATAAACGTGAAGCAGAGCTGCAGATGTGTATGTAAGGCAATGAAACAAGTTGGTGCAAAATTATTTGCGCAAAAATTCGTTGACCCTTTTCTGTAGGCTACGGATAGATAGGCTATATTTTTGAACACTCGTATCCAACTAGGCTAATTATCACTAGAGCCAGTGGTTTTTGGTGAAAAGAATTTTGCAACAATTAGTTTCAATGCCTTATGTACACATCTGCAGCTGCGCACCGTGGTCAGTGATTAGATGCTTTTAACTCCCAGAATCTTGGCGTTCTACCCAAATCACAGACGTGTGGTATTAATGTAACCTTGTTATGATTGGCGCAGTCAAATGAGTGAGCAGTCACTGCACTAATGCATTCTGGCAATAACAATGACGCAGAGCTGCAGATGTGCACATAAAACATTGTAATAGTTGATGCCTGTTATTTATCTGCATAGGCTTACAGCTACGTTGTGTCAGATGCACCTCACCCAATCACATGTGTTGCAATTAACTACAGTGTTTCCAAGGGTAGGCCTATGTTGGCACAAAACATTTTCGCGATATGTCATCATTTAGTGATTGTATGTTTTAACTCTTAACGTCTCGGAGTTCTATCCGCAAATCACAGACGTGTGGTGTCGAAGTCGTGCAAAATCCGCGTTATTTTCTGATAGCATAAACTGCAAGCTGTTATGTGTTCACTCGACGTTCCTCATTGGCCAACGGTGTAGTGACGTGCCGCATAAATAGCTTCTAGTCATAAGTTCAATGATTAGAGTCACAAATCTCTCGTATACTGAAGGGTTTACACGTGCAACTGTAATCACATAGGCCTAAAGTCTCGCGTTTAGTAAATCGTTATAAATTTAGCCTACTTGTCATTTTAAAAGAAAATCATAACGTTTTAAGAATACTATTTTGCTTTGCTACCACAGGAAATTATTTTGCCACTAAATATATATATATAATATATATATATATATATATATATATATATATATATATATATATATATATATATATATATATTTATAGTATATATATAATTTATGACACCAATTAAAAAAAAAATATTTTCTTTGCTGTGAAACAACAGTTAGGGCCTACTAACAATGAACTAAACAACCCCAAAGAAATAGATTTTCTTATATGTAAGCAAGACTTCACGTTTACTACGATATAGGCTGTTACATTTGTAGGCCTATAGACGCATGCAAAATTCGCATTGTTATATTTGGTGATAGGCTGGACACTAAATAAAAGTCGTACAGCACAAATTCACATCTTAGAACTATATTAAACAACACAATCATAGACGTTGGAACAATCGTACAACAGAAACACACAATCTAGAACCACGTGTTGCAGAACAACATTGGTACGCTTTAAACATATTAAAATAAAATTCGCATGTTAGAACTACTAAACAACAGACTCACAGGTGTTAGAACAAACGTACGATAGAAACACACAACTTAGAACCACAGAAATATCGTAGGGTAGCCTATAGCAAGAAAACATAAGAAACTTCGGTGTCTCAAATGTTTTTTAAAAAAATTTATTTGGTGACAAAACTATTTTCTTTGTTAACAAAATAAAATAATGATTTAGAAACCAGATGATTGTCTTTATGAATCTACAAGTAATTGATATTTGCTGCTGAACACTGTATTCACGTTATGAACAAATAGAAAACACATTTTCGACTTTGTATTAAGGCTGTTCCAAGGCGTTGTCAGATCGACATGTCAGTAATTTCAATTTGGTAGGTCAAAAGTGGCTCGCATACCTTCCACGAACACGTGGAACACGTCACAGAACGCGTGAACTTGCTATATTAGCCACCGCGCTTCAGAATATCTCACACTCGCCTCTGGGCGTTGTTGAAGATCAGGTCTATGTTGCGCTCCCCTCCAAGCGATGACAGCGCTCAGCGTATTGGAACAGCAGTGGTGGCAAACTTTGGTACTATGTAGTCCATGCTGTCTGTCTTCAGCTGTCACATGGCGAGAGTGAGGGTGGGTGGGCTCGGTCACAGACGACTCGGTCCTTGAAGGGAGGAGTGGGGGAAACTCGTCAGACCACTTTGCACTGTCTGGCCTGTGTGTTGACTGTTGACCGCGATTTTAGTTTCGAAGCTTCTAGCAGGGGTTAGGTCGTGGGGGTCGGTATGTCGTATAGGCCAGGAATAAAGGTTTTAACCTCCAAAAAATTTGTCCAAAGCTGAATTTTGGCTCACTTACACAGTCGAGCATGCTTAATAACATATCAAAACTTTACCGCTCAAATCCGTGTGCGTCACATCAAAATCGTGCAACAAAGTCATAAGTGATGCGTTAGTGCAGCGTTATACTAAACTGCTGCCACGAGGCGTAACTTTTACCGTACAATTAAAACCAATAGTTAAAAATAATCTAGAAACTCTGTTCGGCGTAAATATGGTAAGAAATACATAAAAATGTTAAGTTAACTATACACCGTAAAACAACAAAATGAAAGAATGTATTATTTTATCAATGTTGTGGAAATTCGACAACGATTATCAGCAAAACTAAACGTCTACGTGAAAAATATGTCAAGTATATTTTGTTGCACATTCTTTCAGCTTTCTATTGGTATGTCAGTGAACAAGTTAGCGTATTTCGTTGGATCACTAGAGCAGTCCGAGCGTCGCAGTGTACCTGGTTCGGCGCGGTGGACAGGTCAAATGATTGCTACATTCCACTTCCCTCTGCTCGTTCTCGACATCATTGACACTTAAACTTATAATCAGGATGGGTTCTCGCTTTGTTTTATATACTGTCTACAATTCATAAAATAATTTTGCCATTTTTGAATTACCGATTTGTAGTGATAATTAGCATTTTTTAAATCATAGTTCTGTTATACATACATAAAACATTACATTAAATCACAGACTGCTAGGCCTAGCATAAAAATTCTACGAAAATAACTAAAACACAGTTTACCACAC
>PNEQ01128433.1:0-14973 GCA_003012365.1 Medauroidea extradentata
TACTGTACCTGTTCCTGCTCAGGTGGAATCCAACATGTTTCATCATCATAAATATTTACTCTAAAAGGTTTTCTCGGGGAACAAAAATTTAAATTGTTATTTGACTGAATTAATACAAGCTTGATATTATTTTCTGCCCTCAAAAATCGATAAATACAAACAGAATTTGAGCGATACACTTAAGATGTAAACAAAAACACAACACTAGCTACAGCAATGTAAATATAAACACACTAGGATAGTGTTCGGGAATGTTTCAAATTTTTACATTAATATTAATTAAAACCTTAAACATCAAGAGTTAATGATTCAGGTGGCATATTTTCAATCACTGTAACCACTACCTCATAGGACTTCGGTAAACTCAACAGTAAATTACATATTATATCATCTTTTAATTCAGCACCAGAAGATTTTAACTGCCTCACCACTTCATCAAAGCCTGAGGAAATTATTTATACTTTCACCTACACTTAGCTTCATTGATTGCAGCTTCTTCTTTAAATATAATTGCCCTGGCAATCCCTTCTTCTCATAAGGGCTCTCTAAGCACTTCCACATTTGATATGCACTAACCTTATCTCGCAATATTTCAATCTGTGAATCATCAACACACTGAACAATCACATTTTTAGCACGATTTTCCTTCTTCCGACTCACTTCACGTTTATTTTCTTCAATGTCTGCTTCCACATATTCATAGGTGAACACATTCAGCAACCTCATTATCCGCAAACAGCATAAGCATCATGAATTTCCAATTATGATAATTGGACCCATTTAATGGCTCCACCATATAGCCCAACTTCGGTTGCACAGCCATTTCTCTTCGCCTCTTTTAAACCGAACGAGAGTCGCTCGTACCTCCTTGACTGTGTTTCTGCAGAAATGTTTCCACGAGGTCGTCTCCTCCTGGGCCCATAACATGTTAACTTCATGTGCTTGTGAAAACTCTGAATTACCCCTTCTTTATACATTGTTTATTCAACTTCACTTACATTTAACTTTCAATTCATATACATCCAAAATATACTACGATGTGCTTCGATACAATACAACTCATAAATAAACTAATACCTTGTCTGCTGAGAAACATCTATATACGGAACAGGAAGTTCCCATAAATAATATCAATTACACAATGATGCACTTTTGGTGAAATATGTTAACATATTTAACATATGGTTTTCTAGCTTTTTCTGGTCAAATGTACCTATAACTTTGGAAAAGTTCAATTCCTTTGCACTGTTACAGTTTATATTAAGTACAGCGAGGCTTAGCAGCTACGAGTGCCGTCAAACTGAGGGAAATTCTCGATGCAATGGGGACGTTAAGAAACACAATGTTAGTATTTGTTTAAGACTTTCTTTCGGATATCAATCCAACTTGAAATTCACAGAATGCATTCACTTGAGGAAAAATACCTCATCATAAAGGTCAATGATACTTCTATTGAGTATTATCTTTACAACCGTTAAAAACTGTAAAACATTTACCTTTCAAAGTTTTCTCGATGGTGAAATATGAAAACACTCAACTACACTTTCACCATTAGAGTAACTATCTCACCATCCTGTACACACATTTTTACCAACTACTTCTAACAGTTCATTCTTCAATTGCTAGAATGAATGAAATGCTTTCCTAGAAACACTGGAGGCTCATATTTACCATTAATGAATAAAAGATCACAAATCACAATAAAAGTTCAGTCATATATACAATTAACAGTCGCTCAAATAGTGACAGTGTACAACATTAATAGTCCTAAGGGAGGATGGCTCACCATGTACAGTGCAGCACCCAAAGTGCACCACTGTATTTACTCTTGAGGTCTTCGGTTCGATCCCATCGCGCAACTCCTTCACCTGTCGACCCGCAGCAGAAGCCCTCTTGTCTCATCCAGTACTGCACCGAAGGTATGTGCCTGTAGTCACCAAGCTGTCTTCCTGACGTCACCAAGATGTCCTCACCAGCCTCTCTGCACAAGCTTAGCACCTCCTCCGAGCAGGACCAATAGCGAACTCTCGAAGCACTCATTCTCTTGAATCTCCAGGTAGACAGTCTCCTCAAGTAGCCAGTTACTGCCCTCCTAGACATGTTCTGCACAGCTCACCGCCTCTGCGGCACTCCAACACAACACCAAAAGTGTTGTTCATCCTTCCTGCAGCTCGCTGGTGTCACATAGCCTCGACACCAACCACCACCGCCGTGTTGTCATCCTCGAGACGCCACACCTCGTCAGCTCAGTCGCGCCGACACAATACCTGAGTGTTGTCTTTCCCTTCTTCAGGGCGCTTATGTTACTCAGCCTCGACATCGACCATTGCCGCAGTGTTGCCATCCTCTAGACGCAACACCTCGTCAGCTCCGCCGATGTAACATCAGCTTCGGCGCCGTCGTGATACCACCCCCCAAGACACTGGGTCCTCGTCACTTTTGCGCTGCCGTAAGTGTTTCCTCTCGGCCCGTCACTTTTCACGACGCCCATCGCCGTCCCAGTGGCAACACTGCCCCTATGGGCGCTGCCTCACATCACTGTCGATTCTCACTTCATACTCATACTGATTCTCTTCAGACTTCCGACTCCAGACTCCAGACTGACTGGACAATACTAGACTGACTCTTCAACACTCACTGCAAGACTAAGACTTCCTGATTGACTCGTCAAGACTAACCCACTGACTCGTCAAGCCTCTTCACGACTATCACTTCCAGACTAAGACTTCCTCACTGACTATCACTTCCAGACTCAGACTTCCTGACACTGCACAAGACTCCACAAGACTATCAGAAGACTCTCACCTCCCGACTCCGCACAAGACTCCGCAAGACTCCCCCATGTTGTGCAGTACCGAGGCTTTTATACGGCCCGTACAGAGACATCAATGGCTGATGAAACATGGTGACCTGTGGTCTAAAAATAGACACCACCTCACTTGTGACTGTTGATAGTCACGTATTCGCACTGGTGTCATCGGGGATTCACAATGACGTCTCTCGGGAGTTGCGACATAGTTGCGAAAACCCATGACATCACTGGTTGTCTCACAGGGCTGACCACCCAGCATGATGCAATGTGCCCATCGCCCGGCCAACATGCAACAATATGTTTCATATATAAAGTCATATTGCACTAGATACTTCACAAAAATGTGC
Source organism: Medauroidea extradentata (assembly GCA_003012365.1). NCBI lineage: Eukaryota > Metazoa > Arthropoda > Insecta > Phasmatodea > Phasmatidae > Medauroidea > Medauroidea extradentata. The sequence continues at coordinate 3,160 of PNEQ01128433.1, forward strand.
GAAAACCTTCTCTAAGCCACAGAGCTGCAGCATTTAAAGAACAATCAAACATATATACAAAAGTTGGAAAATGTATTAGCAAATATATCGATAACTTTATAAAATAAACAGTAGTTTTATTTGGTGCATGATTACAGCTAAATATTTTGACTGCTTAGTAATAAGATTTTTTTAAATGTTTGACACAAATTATAGGCCAGCAGTAAAGAGCACGGTTCGAAAGAAGTAATTTAAAATGTAGTGTATGTTATTCAATACATATTGATATTTTCAAGTAATGCAAGAGGGTTTGAGTATGCTTATGGCCAGCACTGTCCCAAGTCCTCTCACGTGTCTGGAGGTTTCTGCCAGACAAGTATAGTTCATGTAAGCATCAATAGCAATTGTTTTGAGTTGTCAATATCTTGTGGAGATGCATGTTTTTCTGATAGTGTTTTAATATTTCAAGGAGAGTTATAATTTTTTTTTGCGAAATTAACCATGCAAAAACAACAAAAATTTTTTAATATAGGTGTTTAGAACAATTGTGCTATGAAATAGTGAGACAGTCCAAAGTGGTCGGAACTTTGCAGGAAAAAGCATGCCTACAAAACTAAAAATTTTACTGTCAAATACGAAATTATTCAGTTTAATAACTGCGATTGTAATAGCTGGAAGCCATAGGTCGAGAAGACAGTGTTCCAAGAAGGAAATACATAGGAAAGAAAATCGGAGAGATGAGTTAATTAACAAGATCATCAATCAGTACTCGGTTGTATAAATGACGATACAATTTTTCTCATATTATTTTCCGGTGGCTGGATTGGTGTAGCGGGTACAACGAAGACAATCCGGGTTTGATCCCCAAGATTTTTACATGTGGGAATCGTGCTGGACGATTACGGCTGGTTGCTGGGTATACATCTTTAACAGAGATTTTTTACACAGGAGCAACATATGATAATATGAAACCACTTGACCGAAATTCTTTGATGTTTTATGCAGCCCGTTTCGTCATAAAATTATAGTCTCATCGCTTGAATTCGTATATAAATAAAGAGTATTACGAAAAAAATGCATGCCATAGATCGTCTCAATCATAGATTGCATTACAGGGCTTACGGCACACATTGTTGCCACATCGCTTAAAGTTCAGAAGACGTTTTTCATATAAATTTTGAGTGCTTTTATTTTTAAGGGGAATGTTCACGCAAAATTTTAATTATTTTAATAATTTTTATATTTGTATGAGATAATGTTTGTTTTCTAGACCTACATTGTAACTATTTTCCACAGTAATGACAATTTTCTAGCTCTCATAGTTCTTGAATAATGGCAAGTAGAGGCCAAAATTCGCATAAAATGGTTTTATATAAGAAACGAAAAGCAATTGACTTCAAGAAACAAAACAATTTCCACTGAAGATCAATTTCGCGGGTTACAAATGAACAGGTTTAAAACATTGCACTGAAATTTTTTTTTGCTAAAAAAATATACAAATGTGACACAATTTTATTTGTAATTAAGCAATCTTTTTTAATTTACAAAAAAATTGATGTGTTTTTTTACGTCTAGACGTAGTTTGCGACACTGTTCTTTAGTGGGAATTTTTTCATGTCTTTGTGTCAGTTGGTTTTCGTTTTCTGTATTAAACAGTTAATTAAAATTTTGTTTTTGGCATGCCATTATACATAAGCTATGAAAGCTAGAACATTTTCATTACTGTACAAAATAGTCACAAAGTATGCCTACGAAACAAACAAAATCTCGTACAAAATTAAATATTATTAAAATTATTAAAATTTTGCAGGGAGCCCCACCCCCACCCCCCTCAACTAGAACCATAAATAACTTATAGGAATTCGCTAACAAATATGTTTGATTTATATTAGTTTTCATTAAGATACCATTCACACCTACCCATTTATACAAATCAATAAGTACTGTAAGCTTGTTAATTAATAAAAATTATAATTTTTACACTTTTACAGTAACTATTTATTCGTCTTTTATTTTCGCTCCAACTTTTGCAGACTTAGTAAAGATAATATGTACCATGCAGCTGTCCTTTCATAAGTCCGTTAATTGATCATCCAGACAGGTAAAAAATGATTGAAAATATGACGACTTCGCCAGGGATCGAACTCGAACTTGTGGATTGGAAATCCTTATTGATATTTAATTTGACTAGGCTGGTACTTGTTGAGTTAGGGAAATACTTGAGAAAATTTAATCTATTAAGGTGTAAGAAGTACGAAAAAAACAGATTTTCGTGTTATTTGCTGTCCTGTAGTACTGGTGGGCGAGGGCATGAATAACAAAAGCTTTACAGTAGGCTAGAGTGAGTTTCAATGCATTTATATTTCGGTTGGACGTTTGGCGCGCTAGTGTCGGAAAAATGGAGGTGGTTGTTCAAAGAAAAATTATATGATTTCTCTGCATCTCTTTTACATGCCATATAGCAATAGCTGACATTGAAACTCACCATTTTTAAGTAAATTAATTGCTGTGCGGTTTAACTGAAATCAGTAAATGGTAGAATTAATTAGTGCAATTTTTTTATACTTCCTTATTTCTATGGTATACTTAATACTAATACACAGTAGATACACAATATTCTGTGGTAAATCAGAGGACGAGAAGCTTGGATAACCAATGATCGTGGTTAGGCGAGTCGTGTTTACCTTAATGGCCATAAACTGGGAGTTGGCGTTCCCAGGGCACCCAATAATTAGTGATGCCAAAACAAGAAATGGTACAAGGCACCGGGTTTTATAAATATAACATTGTGAAAATTGTTCACCGATACTTAAAAATATTACGATTTGTACCTTATGTATATTATTATTTAGATTCAAAAAGTGCTTAAATAGCACCATTTTGCACCTAAATATCAAAATTTTCCTAGGGGAGCACCCCAGTACCCCTCGCTTATAATCCTGGGTGTCGCCAAAATAATTTTGTATGGGAACTTAACAACATTCGTTAAAAGGAGGGGGGGGGTGTCATGCTTGCTGGGGGAATGGGCACCCCTGATTTATAAACTTATATATACTATTTATACCTTGTACACATGTTAACCATTATAGAATTCCACCCTGTGTTCATATTGTCGCCACTGTTTTTTTTAAGGACAAATTTTATTGAGTATTATTTTTTTCTTAACATCTCTATATTTCCCACTTGAACATTAACTTATTTATGATTTCCTTTTTTTATTTTCTCTCGTTTGGATCAACCTACAGTCTTTTAAGCAGCTTTATTTTTGTATCTCACTCTAATGAGGTGTCTTAATTATCACATCATTGTTAGTCGGAGTCGTTTGTAACGAGTCGTTTAGCGAGAAGGTAGATGACAGCATTTTCAACCTCATTTGAAGCAGCTGTGTAATGTAGTTACTGTCCAACTTTGCAGTCTGAGATCTTTGCACATGGTATTATGCTTCGCACTTCACTTTAAAATGACATTAGTATTTATCAGAGCATAGTTCGCTGAAGCTGGGTTAGCCACCGGTCAGCTGGTGCATGCGATAGCAGTTCTAGTAGGCAGGTGATGATTACCATGTAAGCACCAGACCAGCACGATTACGTAACTGTTCACGCCAGGCTTCATACCACTTTTCCACTCCCTTCCCCGCCTCTCCTTTGTCTTCCTTTCCTTCCCCTCGCCTTGGACGCTGTGTTCGCATCCATCCTCTCTTCCCCCCCCTTTCTCACCTTCTCTGAGACTAGTCCCACTGTTACCAACTGTCTAATCTCTCTCTCTCCCTTTCACATTCCTTGTGTCTTGTGTCTGTGCCCTTGCGGCAGACCACACCCTGGGGGTTTAGCCTTATACACGGTCTAAGAGGTAGAGGTCTTGACACTGCCTATGCTCTCCAGCAAGAGAAAGTGACCCCTTCATGTCGCCGAGCGCTAGTAGTAATTTGGTGGAAGATTTGTCTTGTTTACATCTCGCGTTTCAACATTTTTGCAATTATTTACATAAAATAATGTTAATAAGGTAAGCTGATACAGTATATACATTTTCCGTGTCCGTAAATGCATTGGCATGTGTGGAACTGTTTATAAAATTAGTCTGAAGAAATATATTGTGTATTATTATTTTAGTGAACACATTCGCACAAAAACTATAATTTCGTGCCCTACAAACTTTTAGAATCGTTGCAATGTGCATCTACATGTAAAAGATTGAAAAATTAAATTTTATTGTTGTAAAAAATGTGTTCCAATACAAAATTACGTTCTCATTTTTTCTTCGGTATAATACTCACAATTCCAGTAACAACTTCACATATTAAGCTAAGCCAAATACAAAAACAAGACAAATCTTCCACCAAATTACTACTAGCGCTCGGCGACAAGAAGGGAGTCACATTTTATTCCTCAGTGTCAAGACCTCTACCTTCATAGTAACTATATAGGTTGGCCGGCCTGAGGTGACGCGAGTGTCTTGTTTGTGTGGTACCTACGCGTTGCTCTTGTTCGTGCGACTGATTACAAAGACGTGAAGTACTTTCGACGAAGTATTTTTCTAGCCACGTGTTCGAGCGGGCTGTTCATGAAGAAGATATAACTTTGTTATGATGTGAGTCTTTGTTGAGAGCTTGCGAAATGTACATCGCACGTCGACAGCCGTGGAGTACGGCGCCAGGGGGTCGATTCTCGAGTTGTTACGAGATTATTTCGAATTGCCGAATTTCACTTACTGAACTTCGAAACTTTTATCTCACTATGGTAGAATGGTATTCTTGAGTTGAAATTCCGTAGTGCGGAATCTTAGTGCGAGATCTTCTTCAGTTTCGAACTTCCGGTTACACTCCCGTGGCAGAAATCTGCGAGTGAAAAGAACGCTCTACTTGTATGATGCACTGAACGCACCCTGTGAAAGAAAAAATTCGTTTGTTCTGTTGTCGCGCGCAATATTCGCACGCGTATAAACAGAATTATAAAGAAAATATATATAATTAACAAGCAAAGTGTTTTGTAATGCAATATTATTGCGTACAAATAGTTATAAAGTCTTTATCAAGATACATTTAAATCGCAAGTAATTTTATTAGAAATTCAGGACACTGCTGCCATCTTGCATGTACTTTACGAACACAACGACGTTGCCTTTTTTTTTAACGAGCACGGCTGTTTGCAAAGCTTAAATTTGCTACGTAAGATTGTTTTTGTATTGCACATTTCTCGTAGGTACTGAAATTTAAGTCACCACAAAAGGAGATATAACTAAAGAGTTGGTTTATTGGTTATTTTTTGAGCGGAATTTTCTACACAAAATTTAGGTTAGTAAAATCATAGTAGGTCTACATAGTACGGAACTTCGAATAATTACGTTACAACGATTAAAAAATATTTAAATTCGTTGATAAAATAGCAAATGAGTAAAGAATTTGTTACATAAAAAAACGATAGGAAGGTGAAGCGCCTAGAACCTATTTTTAAAAATGCTCAGCCCAGCACATTTTACCAAACGCCATTACCACTACACTACAGTGCCACTTACACTTTCGCTTTCATTATACATATAAGACTGTTACATGCAAACATGTGACGTTAAATGCAAGTTTCATGATAAAATTAATGATTTGTTGCGATCGTGTATTATAAAATTAACAAGCAAAGTATTAATATAGTTTAAAAATACGCGCTGGCACTCTGCAGTACTTTATTGCTTTCTTTCGTCTGTTTGAAAGCGTGAGGTTGTAGAAATACACGGTAAAAGTGTAATGGCTGCCGTCTTCAAGGCGTTGCGGTATCGCATCTCACGACCCCCAGAGCATGTGAGATTTTTCCGCATGGAATAATTTCATTTCGATGTCATTTTCACTCAAGAATAGCAAAATGGAATCCATTACGAAATTCCGAGCAAATTCGCAATGAAATAAACTCGCATCATTTCAAGAATTGGCTCCCAGGAGCCAGGATGTGACGACCTACGAGAATCACAAATGTTTTCTATTTGTTTTTTTCTAACTCTCTTCTTCTGTACTTAGTAGGTTTTAAATAGCAATGTGTCCATAGTAGAAAGAGCAGTCTCTAGCTGGCAAAGGTAGTGGTCACTACTCAGCATGCTCGTGGGTGAGTTAACCTAGATGGTTAAGCCTATGGCCAAGTAGATCACTATTAGTTTTCGAGACATGTCAGTTTTTATTTACTTATGAATTCATTAATTTTCTTGCCTTTTTGTCTTGCGAAATTTGAAGCTTGCTTTCACGTTTTAAAATACAACTTTGCCTGTTAACATTTGTAAACAAAAGCTTTGATGATATAACCTTGATACTGAATTTTAATGTTTTTGTTCAAATGACGAAGTTAAGGCATGTAGCCTTCTCTTACACTTAATGATTTGTAATTTTGAATTAACTAAATAAACATGAGAGTCTTGAGGGAAAGTTAACCACATTATTTTTTTAATTTATTTATTTCTCATTCGTGCCAATGAATAATTTAGCCTTACATGTTAGGTCTCAGGACCATTACAGGAGACACATCCCAACTACCCCTATTAGGTACCTCTCAGAAAGGGTTCAGTTTGTTTCGTCTTGATTATTTGATTAAGAAGGTTAGCGAGTGCGTTACGTACGACCCCCCTTTTTTCTATTTTTGTTTAAAGTAAGGTTAGGTGGCAGCCTTCCAGACAACAATGTTTTTGGTATTGAAGAAGGGGGCTTGCAACAAATTGGTGGTGGCTAGGGCAGTGTCTGAGGTGGATATTTAATAGTTAATGTATTTTATTTTCCTTTATTTCTCTTTTAATTTTTCCCACCAAATCCACACTCATGACCCTTGTTGGGGTGTTCAGACACTTAGGTGTAGGCACAGACATTATGTTGTTGTTGTGTTGGTACCTGAAGTGGTTTATTTGGCCGTCTGTCAGTAGAAGTAGCGATAATAGTAGATGTTTAACGTAGCTACAGTAGTAGTTTGGTTTTTCATTGGGGTTGTAATTGAGTAGCCATTGTTTGCATGGATTGCATGGCTTATAGTAATTTCTTTTTGTATGTATACTAATGATACTGTAGTATGTAGTAGTAAAAATAGCAGTATGCTTAACATTAGTCCATGTGTATTTGTTTTTATTATTCTTTTTCACTCAAGTCAACAGGCCACAGGCCTTAGTAGTTAACACTTTGTACTGGTGAGTTAATTTTTTATACGAGTAATTAGTTTATCAATTAATCTTGGTAGGATTTATTTATATTTTTTTATGTTTCCAGAATGGAAACTTTGTAGTCATAATAAAGGTTCTAAAGTTACAGACATAAACATCACTCTAGATAGGCCTTTACAACCAGAATCAGAACATCCTGATACTGGTGGTATTAGTGAAAATTTAGGTGTAGTAGACACAAGCAACATAGTAATCAGTAGTACACAGACAGATACTATTAATATAGAAGGAAATAGTTTTTTTATTGATCCGGGTTTCTATTTTGAAAAGTTCAGGAGATGTTAGTGAGTATCTTAAAAACTTTAAGCGGGCAGCCGTGGTTAATGGCTGGGATGACAAAAAGTGTATCACATACTTGCCCAGCATCCTGCGAAGAGCTGCTGCAAGGTGGTACGATGGGTTAGGTACCCAGGCTGAGAATTTAGCTACATTTCAAGCATTTAGTAATGCTCTTAAACAAACTTTTCGTAGAGTAGGAGAATCAGATGATTTTGAGATGCCGCTACGCTTACGCATTAAGGGACACAATAAATCCATAGAGGAGTTCGCTTATGATATCATTAGCATGTGTCATAAGCTGGACAGTACTATTTCCGAGGAAAACAAAGTGAGATATATTTTGAGAGGCTTAAGGCCTAATATCGTAGAAAAAGTTACACTTATGCAAAAGGCACAGTTGAACAACTCATACAGAACTTATGTAGTATTGAGGCGGGATTGTACTATGCCAAGAATAGGCTTGCTTTAACAAGTGAGTTAGGCAGAGTAAGTGATAGTGCACCTGCTAAGGTAGCACAGTTTGATGACACAGAAGGGGCAGTAGGTTCTTCAGAGGTTGCTAGGTTAAGTAAATCAGTGGAGTGTTTAGAACATCATATGAGGGACATGATGAGTCATATAAAGTGGTTAGGACAACAGAAAAGGTCTGATGTACCCCCTCAACCATCATCATATCCTAGATATGACAGCAAAAGTAGAGATAAGTCTTACCAGTGGAATTCTTATCAGAAAAAGGGAAATTTTATAGATAGTAGACCCTATAGGACAGCAGAAGGGAAACCAGTGTGTTTCGGCTGTGGTAAAACCGGTCGTATCAGGAAGGTTTGTCAAACCAATCCATGGCCTACCTTCCCTGATAAGAAGAAGAATAACAACCAGGTAAACTGTTTAAGACGAACCATGTAAGGGGAAATGGTAAGTCTGGAAAGCTCAGGGTGTCACTGTCAATGAACTCGGGAGTCATGAGTTTGTATACATATTTGTTCAGGACACCTACCCCTATTTTTCTTGACAGTGGAGCTGCTGTATCTTTAATAGACAACAGAATAGTACCACAGAAATTTTGGAAACATGCTGAACCAAAAATATTCTCAGGAGTTTCTGGGCTAAGTCAAACCATATCATACATGATGTATTTGAGTCTTAAAATTGGAAAGTTTTTTTATACTCATCCAGTAGGGATATATGCTGCACCACTAAATGGTGTTATTTTGGGGTGTGATTTCCTTTCTAAATATCAGGCCCAATTGAGTTTTGGCGGTGAAAACAAATATTATGTCTTGTTAAATACCCCTAATAATGGAGACAAATCCATCTGTTGTGACATTGTATGTAAATATGTCAGTTGGTAGCTATGGTTCCAATCTGTGGTTACAAGGTTGGACAGACTGGACAGATAAGATTACAGAGAGAAGGTTTTGTGTATGAGTGAGTAGATGTAAAAGACTAAGGTATAATAAAGTGCTTTTGTAGTTAACAGTGTCTTTATGTAATTGTATAACCATCAAATACAACATGGCGCAGTCTTCAGGATGTCTTCAAGCTTCAAGCGTACGCTGTTGTGTGGAATTGTAATATTCAATCGACTGGAGTAGTGGATGCTGTGTCATCAAGATGGAGTCATGTTTTCGGCCACCATCGGCATTGAAACTGAGTGGAAATTTACGGGATAACTGGTCTAGATTTCGGACTCAGTTTGAGACTTTTCTTACAGCAACGGACCTTGTGTCAAAGTCGTCAGAAAGAAAGGTGGCTATTTTACTTAATGTTGTTGGTGAGGAAGCGGTGGAATTGTTTGCAACGTTTGCTTTGAGTCAGGAACAACGGAAGAACTATGATGTGGTGTTGCAGTCGTTTGAGACGCATTTGTGCCCAAAAACAAATGTTGTGGTTGAAAGATTCAAATTCAATTCCTGTGTACAAGGTGTGGGTGAACCATTTGATATGTTTCTCACAGAGTTAAAGAAGTTAATAAAGTCTTGCGATTATGGTGATTTATGTGACAGTATTTTAAGAGACCGGATAGTCCTTGGTATTGGCGATAGAAGTGTCCAGGAACATCTTCTACGGGAAACAGAGTTAAGTTTCCAAAGGGCAGTGGAAATCTGCAGAGCTGCGGAGGTTAGCAAGAGTCAGGCGGAGCTTATTTCCAGAATGAACAGTTCTACAGCTCAAGTGATGCCAGTTGGGTCCAGTTGGGTGGATAAAAAGTTGCAGCGAAATCAGAGGGGTCCAGCAATGAAGCACCAGGGTAAGCACGAGTCTTCAGAAGGTGTTAGGGAGGAACAGAGTACAACTAGGCCTGTGTGTAACAAGTGTAACTCGTCCCATGCAAGGTTCAAGTGTCCAGCATTTGGAAAAGTGTGTTTTAAGTGTAACAAGCAGAATCATTTTGCGGGGGCCCGCAGGTTTGTCACAAAGAAGGTACAGCATGTGGGAAATCCTGATAAAGGTGCAACAAGTGAGAGTGCTGAAGAAGATGTGTTTGTGATAGAATCAGTTGGTATGAGCAGCAAAGGTAGCATGTGGTTTGAGGAAATCCAGTGTCAACAACAGTGGGTAAATATAAAATTAGATACAGGAGCAGAGGTCAATGTAATGCCGATTGATTTATTAGAGAAGTTAAGTCCACCAGTAGAAATAATTTCTAATCAGATTATTTTGGAAGCTTTTGGGGGATCTCATGTTAATTCAATTGGTAATGTTACTGTTCCATGTACTTTAAAAAATGGTAAGTCAGAGCTAGTTATTTTTGTGGTAGTGGAAAATTTTATAAATGGGGTGCCTGTACAACCTTTACTTGGTTTGAAAAGTTGTTTGCAGTTAAACCTTTTGGAAAGAAAATGTGTGCAGGTGCCAGAATATGCTAGTAAAGATGACTTTATTAGTCAGAATAAAGAACTTTCTGAAGGTGTGGGTAAGTGGCCTGGTAAATGTACTATTAGAGTTCAGGATGGAGCTATTCCTGTTGTCAGACCTCCAAGACGCATAGCACAGGTAGTGAAGGATAAGCTGAAATGCAAATTAGAAGCATTGGTTAAAAAAGGTATTATTAGTAAGATGGAACAGCCAGTAGGATGGGTGAGCAACCTTGTGATAGTGGAGAAAACAGATGGATCAATTAGATTGTGCATTGATCCACAGGATCTCAACAAGGTTATTTTCAGAGATCCTGTACTAATTCCCAGTGTTGAGGATGTTATTTCTAAGCTGACTGATACATGTTTATTCACTGTTTTGGACCTAAAAGATGGGTATTATCATTTACCACTGGATGAGGATTCCGGTAACTTGTCTACATTTTCGTCACCTTTTGGGTGTTACAAGTTCCATAGGTTGCCATTTGAACTGTCATGCGCTCCAGAGATTTTTCAAAAGTACAATGAAACAAACTTTGGGGATATTGATGGTGTTACAGTTTATTTTGATGACTTGTTAATAACGGCTTCTAGTAAGGAAGAGCATGATGTTATTTTACAGAATGTTGTGGATAGGGCTAAACAATTGAATGTTAAGTTTAACCCGGCTAAAGTTCAGTTTAGGGTGACTGAGGCATGCTTTTTTGGACATTTGTTCAGTAAAAATGGTTGTAAACCAGACCCAGAACAAGTTAATGCAGTTACTCAGCTTAAGGCACCTACAAGTAAAAAAGAGCTACAACAGGTGCTGGGCATGTTTAATTATTTAAAGAAATTTATTCCTGGTATGTCTCAGATAGTAGCACCTTTGCGGGAATTGCTCAAAACTACTGTTGAGTGGTGTTGGTTGCCCCCTCATGAACAGGCCTTTCAGGATTTGAAGAGTAAAGTCTCATCAGCCCCTGTGTTAAGAATATTTGATAGTAACTTACCTATTGTCATACAGTGTGATGCATCTAGCACAGGTCTGGGGGCCTGTCTCTTGCAGGAAGGTCAGCCTGTTATGTATGCATCACGCACCTTAAGTCAGGCAGAAGCATCGTATTCTCAAATAGAAAAAGAGATGCTCAGTATAGTCTTTGCAACAAAAAAGTTTCATAACCTCGTATATGGGCGTAATGTTGTGGTACTGAATGATCATAAGCCTTTGGTGTCTATTATGAATAAACCAGTTCATGCAGTTCTGTCTCCTAGGCTACAGAAGTTCAAGTTAATGCTGGTGAAATATCAGCTAGAGTTTAGGTATGAGCCTGGACCTCGGTTGCATATAGCTGACTTACTGTCAAGGGATTCGCTCCCAGATGCTGTTGGTGATGTAGGTTTAAATGATGCACTTGTTCACCTTGTGACGGTTGGGCATAACTTGCAAATTACAGATGACAGGAAGAGGGACTTTCAAATGAAGACAGCAAATGATTCAACCTGTCAGTTGATTATTGAGTATTGTTTGAAGGGGTGG
>PNEQ01128435.1:0-14971 GCA_003012365.1 Medauroidea extradentata
GTTGCTACCTTGTCCTGGGTTGGTGCCTTGTCCTGGGTTGCTACCTTGTCCGGGGTTAGTGCCTTGGTCTGGGTTGCTTCCTTGACCTGGGTTGGTGCCTTGGCCTGGGTTGCTTCCTTGGCCTGGGTTGGTTCCATGACCTGGGTTGGTTCCATGACCTGGGTTGGTGCCTTGTCCGGGGTTGTTACCTTGTCCGGGGCTGTTGCCTTGGCCGGAGTTGTTTCCTTGTTCGGGGTTGTTGCCTTGGCCGGGGTTGTTTCCTTGTTCGGGGTTGTTTCCTTTGCCAGGGTTTTGGCCTGGTCTGCTTGTCGTTGTATTAGCCGCTGCGGAATTTGCGACTTTTGCTTTTGTTAATGCATCCGTTTTTGGGGCAATGTTTGTTTGTGCAGCTTTGTTAAGATCGCTATTTAATGAAGGGATATATTTGCTTTGAGAGCATTGCAGTAACAGTACTGCTGCCAGAAAAATTGCCAGCTGCTTCATTTTGATTCCTGAAACACATAACATATGTTGCTGTTGATGCATATGAAGAATAGTTGTAATAGGAGGAAAAAATATGTGTGGTTACATACTTTTTTTAATACAAATTATGTTTTTTTTTTCAAACAAATCAATAAAATCTTTTAAGCTATTAGTAGGTTACGTATTGATTTCGTTATATCTTGTTTGTACATTAATTTCTAAAGGTCTTCTTATATAATAATTCTTATGTTATAGATTTTTGTACATGCAGTGTTAATAATTGTAAAAGATTCGTGTTTTTTAACATGAATTTAGTGCTAGGAAACTAGACGGCTTAGGGGGTTTTCATATATCAATCAAGGCCACGTTTAAACACAGTATAATACATGTATTTCTTTGTTTTACAAATATTTCCCTAGTTTTGATGTTTGAGCTTTTGAGTTCTTTGATTAAATTAACGTAATAAAGATAATATATATTTACAACTTCCTTTTTATTTAAATCAAAATTAATTTTCTTTCTTCTTTTTTATTATTACATACATGTCCTTTCTTAGTTTCTTAGTTGCTATTTGCAAGGAACAATACCATTAAAAGTTTCATAGAAAAACATATTTCAATGATCATAATTGTTTATAAACCTTAACATGAGCAAGTTAGAGTGTTTCCATTGTATTACTCACAAAAATGTTTAATTTAAGAAACATGATCCGAAGAATCCAAGTTTTATTACATTTTTATTGCTTATATTTCACAATATGTAAACTATTTTTATTTTATTATATTCACTTTTTTATATAATAATTTGGTTTGTAAAGTTAACACAGAATCACCACAATACTTATTGCAAGGAAATTATTGTATAACACAATAACAAGTAAACGGTATATCTATTGAGACCACTTCTCTCAAAGTTGTTGATATTGAAATGTGCAGGAATAATTTACACATTATAAGAAGAAAACATTTTTGAGGCAAATAGACATCCGTAGAATGTTCAAGTGTTGACATTTATCGCTGTAGGTGATATCATGTTAGAATGTTAAATCCTAGTTATCTCATGTAAGGATACAATCGATTAAGGTGATCCAAGAAGGTATATTTTAATAGGTTTTTAAATGTGTTGTTAATACATTTTTCTACGAAGTGATTTTTTTAACATTTTCGGAATATTACAATATATCGCGAATAAGTATATAACTTTTACTTTTTTAAAAAGCAGTATCGCATGCATATAAAATAAATAACTACTGTTATGTGAAATAATAATACTTAGACCACACATTTAGCTGTAAGCTTTCGAATATTTTTTTAGATATGGCATACTTGCTTTTATGTAAATTCTTGTGTTAGCTTCCAAAATATTTTTAGTCCAAAAAAATGTGCTACAAAATAATCAAAACCCTAAAATTTTCGTGTTGACGTAATTTTGGTTCAAATAAACCCATAAGTTTCTAAAATACGACATTTCAGTATGTGTTAATATTGACATAAAATTGCAGACATACAACACTAAATACTACATAGTCATAAGCTTAGTTGATAAATTGCAACTTATAAATTTAGGTATTATTACCAATATTGGTTCCCGAAATACATAAAACATAAGTAAACATAATTGTAATTATATTTTCTCCATATCATAGACCCGACCATAATAAGCCAGTTTCAATTCAAACCTTATCTAATTAACTATAAAAAACAAAGTTTTGTATCAACCAGTTGAAATATGTATCTTCCAAAATTGCAGACGTACAAAAAATGCTTATTTAATTTAAAGCTTTGGTATTGTGCAAAAATATGTAACTTTATTGAAAGTAGCCTGATATTTCTCAAATTACGTCTTGTTTTAGTGTACATTTATTTGTATCGAGCTTTCTTTCGAAATTGTAAGCTGATGTAGTTTTGCCCTATTTGATTCACTGTGCATGTAATTGGCTGTCATAACTTAAAATGTATGTATTGTTCATCAATTTGTTAACGAAATGTTTCATACTGCTATAATGTTTTAAGTGGCTCCAGTTTTAAAATATTAACACGAGGTATTCGGAAGAAAATGATTATCACATTTGATTTATTATATACTCTGTGTGTATTGTAAACAGTGGTTACTTTGACTCACACAGGCATTAGTTTTAATTCGTTCTGTGAAGACAATGTCAAGCTCTAAGTGAATACATCAGTGTACTGGGCCTACTTTTTTTCACTCTCGTTTCTTGTTATCAGTCCCTTGCCAAATTATATCAATACTAATATGATGGGTCGGCCAAAATGGACCCCACATATTTAAAGTATATAAAGGTTAATGTTCAGAGTTCGAATAAATTTTTCAACATATTTACAAATTATTAACAGCACGTATAAAGACGCATATATATCACAAATATTTTGGTAATTTCCTAAACAGGTTTTACCTTCAGAAATCAGGCTGGTAAATTGATAACCATTTCCTGACGAATATGTAATTAACACAGACACAATACTTAGTTTTGAGACATTTATATTACTCTAGTTGTCCTGGGCATGCGTTGCAACGCCTTTTACATTTTTTCGGGTAACTTTTCTCACTAAATATTTTGTGTACCGCGTATAGCTTCCTCTACCCCATTTTGCCTTTCCCCTACCCTCATAAAATTGTTATATTTTTGCAGAAACCTTCGCACAAAGCACTAAAATTTAGTACCTATCGGAGGAATGGTTTACGAGCACACGCAAGACAAACAAACCAACACTAATTATTATATAATTTATTATTAACGTTCAGAAAATAAAGTTAAAAGAAAATAATGTGATATTATAACCCCTTAACTATGCATGATACACTTTTGGCCGACAAGTATAATATATATATTTTTTACATAAGTACTCAACTTACAAGCAGAGTTTATTTTCGTATAAATCATACATAAATAACAGAAAATATTGCGACTATCACTTAACAACAAATAATAATTATATTTCATGAAGGAACGTTGTCTGACCTTGTACAGAATTGGCCACGTTTATCCTATTTGAGATCATGACATACGTGAAAGAAAATATACTCGGGAAATTATGTTAGATGTGTTTAAATTGCGGGAAAACTAAAGTGTTTGCTAGGTTCCAACGTTCTGTATTTATTACTGAAGGGTTTGTATCAACGGCTGTCGTTTATTTGAATCACTGTTTCAGTATTCAAAAGGTTCAGTTAGTACTATAGAAGCCTTAACACAGAAAATGTGTGATTTGTCCAGTTATGGTTTACTCGTATTACAATTATCACCACCCAATAATGTGATGATAATCATATTACAGTTTTTAGAAGAATATGATGACTTCAAATATTTACACTATTTTCCAGTGTCTCCGAATTAATAAGGAAACGAATAATGTGTTCCATGTGGGCTAGTTCGGTCTTAGATTATATTATTATTATTCCCAAACTTAAAGTAGCCAAATGATGTTAAACACTGATTGCGTGAGAATAAAATGTCCTATTCCAGAGAAATCCTTCGTAGAGTTTCTATGAACTCAAGGAACATGTTATGTAGAGCATACTATTGTGATTATAGGTTTACTGAAATTTTCAGTGCGATTATTTTTAGCTGTTCATAATCATGTTTAGATGTGGACAGACATAGTGATTTAATCTCATTTTCTTTGCATGGAATTCACAAAAAAGATGAAAAACCCTTTAAACAATGAAAATGTTGTTTGGTTCTTTGGCAGCCTTACTAAGGAGCTAGCGAGAAAAATACTCATAATTAACGGGTGGTTATTTTGATCTTCGCGGATTAATTTTTCCCATTCAAAGTTTTGTTTTTTTATTTAGTGGAAAATATTTTATATTAACTGCATGAAATTGCTTTTAAATAATCAAACGCTAAGCTCCCGTTACTTGATTATTCAACAAATCTAAAATTTTCCAGTAGTTATATTTCTGCCATAATCTTGATAGTATTTGGTGACCCATAAAGCTTTGTTACAGAAATAGTTGTTAAGAAAATAAATAAATCTACAGTTTTACGACACAGCTGCTTTTAGCATATTTATTAAGAGTACGTGTCATGATTTAGTCTTTGAATGGAATGAGTAGGAATGTTAAATAGAAGAGTGTATGTTACGTAGTTTACGTGTAAGTTAATGCAATGTCACAAATTAACTGTTTTCTATTCGGAGTAGTTATTAGAAAGTGTGTTAAAACCAGAAATTTGATAATTTATTGTGAATGCGAAAACACAGTCACTTCAGGATACATTTGTGACAACATGGATAGAAATTTTTATATGTTTAAAAATAAGTGGCCAGTATTTCAAAATGTTATCTTGATTAGATTATTTTAACGTTCCCTCTCTGTTATAAAAGTGTATCTCGAAGAAGTTCAGGACTTTTAAACCCCCAATGTGAAATGTTTAATTTATTTCATGAGAACTATTTTAACGTATTGTACTAGAACGAAGCAATAAGTTGATGTTCTGGTGTAAGCTTAGCCCCCGTAAAAGAAACATACAAAAGCAGGATTTTTAAAATTGCTTAATTTCATTCAATGAATTAAAGCTGAGTTCACTGCAAAAAACTTAATTTGATCTCACGCAAATAATTATGTGACAAAAAATATTTTTATGTGAATATCCACCACGGCAAAGTAGCTTTGTCGAAAATATATCTTGATTTTTATTTAAAATATAATTTAGTAGAAAGGAAACATTTTGTTGCCCTTATAATAGTATAGTATACAAAAAACTATGAAAACTTTTATGTAAAGAAGTTTTTACTATGCAGTGTTTGGTACGTATATAATTTCAGAAAACATTTTTCAGAACATTTAAAATGTTGTATTTGGAACGAACGAATTTGAAAGTAGATGAAATTTGCTTACCTGATCAAAGACTCGAAGGAAAGCTCTTCTCTCTATGTCTTTCAGAACCACAGCGCCTAACTTATATACGAACGAAGAGAGCATTTTTTCGTTGAACTACGTGTTTAACGGTCGAGCTTGGGAAACCCACTAGCTGGCGTATATTCCAAACGAGATATCAGCCAAAGATCAAAAAATGGACACGAGAGATAATTATTCAAGTGTGTGATTTCCCGACTGTAAGTGAAGGTCACCTTAGATTTACGGATCAGCTCGCTCACGCGAGATTGTTGATATTGACACTCAACAGTCACCATGATTACTTATAACAAACTCAATTCGAAACAGTGCAAATGGCTCTGAACCTATGGATTTTATGCCAAACCAGAGAAAACGATTTTTAGTGACAAGTAAAATTATGCTTGTAAAGTTAAATATGATTTTGGGAAACCTTTGTCGACATGTAATGCAATACATATTAAGTTCGGCATGTAATTAATCCCAAAAATTCATCCCGATTTGAGTATGATCGTGTAAACAAGACTTAAATTTATTTGAGCCTCTAATTATTTACACCACATAATAGTGTCATATCGGATCCAGTCGTTCGTAATGTGGCACCTAAAAGTGGACCGTACTGACAGAGTTTCGGAAATACATATAATCACTTTTTAGTAATATTAATTATCTACTAGTGTCATGTTCACCGATGTGGGTTTTTCCCATTGAGTAAATGTTAATTGGTTTTGACATTTCATCTCGTAGGATATATCAAGTTTTCATTTTAATTTGTAATTGTAAGGGAAATAAAAATCACCGTAATCGTATGTGTGACAGAATAAACGGAAACAGAATGTATGTTTATTAGTTTCATTACAGCTAAGGAAAATTCAGTCCTCTGAAACTTACCACTTAGAATCTAAATCTATTTCAATTGGATCCTAGGAGGTCACGGTAGCTGAATTATCAGACCAATGGCCTTCCATTTAGGCGATCAGGGTTCGATTCCCGGCAGGGTGGGTTCCATATTTTTGTATGTCGTGCCGGACGATGCCGTTGGTCGGCGGATTTTCTCGGGGATCTCTCGTTTCTCCCGCCATTTCATTCCGTACTCACCACACGTCAACCCTCCCCAGCGTAAAATACCGACATGTCGAGTGCTGACCAGAAGCTCTTCCTCTGTCGGATCCGAAGTTTACATGGAAACCTTTATGGTACTCGGTCGGAACAATTCATTTTGGAGATAACACGGCAACGTAAGGAGTATACATATATCGGCATGTGACATGTGATGCTGTGCATTTACTAGCAGGCTTGCATTGTACTTATACTTTCAATGTCCATCTAAAACAGGACTTCTCAATTAAATGTACCTTCGGGCCACTTGCTTCAATTTTATACTTACCAAAAACACTCAGGGGCCAAAAGTAAAAAAAATGCAGTCAATAGGCCTAATTATAGGCATTCTCGGAATCATTTAATGTAACTTAATGTTAGTCTAACATAAATCATTGTCATACGCAGAGATTACATTGACCTAACTATAAATACTAAGAAATAGCCTTTAAATTATTGTAACACAACATTTTCGCTGATTTCTGACATTTTGATGGCGGGCCAGTAGAAATCTCTCTGCGGGCCGCAACTGGTCCACGGGCCGCCTATTGAGAAGGCCTGACCTGAAACCATGTAGGCAAGCTCGTTTCTGGCAGGAATTTAGTCTATTAAAATTTCACTTACTTGTGCTACCTGTAATTGTAATAAGAGGTACAGCTTAAAAATGTTAAGGTAAGGTAAGTGGGCTTCTCGTCTCGTCGACAGCGAGGCCATTAGAGACAGTAATACACAACTTGGTACAAAGACAGGAGCTGGGAGAGGAGTCGGCCACGGCATTTGTTGAGGAACCATCACAGCATTCGCCTTGCGTGATTTCGGGAAACCATGGAAAACAGAAATCAGATTGGTCGGAGCCAGATATCGAACCCGGGTCATCCCGAATGCGAGTCCGAAGTGTTACCGCTTCGCCACCTCATTGTGTAGCTTCAAAATATTAATATATAAAACTAGTCGACCGTCTGCGGCGTTGCCCGCGTGAAACTACGTAATGTAAATAGTAACTCTGGATAAAACATACGATTGCGTACTCAAAAACAGTGAACTGTAATTAACTGTCTTAGCTCAGTGTAAAGAGCGCGCGCTATATGCTTGTATGATGTCATAGTAATTCCCATAGCATTGAAAGCTCTTAAAAAAATTAAACGTGTTTTTTTATTAATCCCAATTATCTCCTAAACCGGTGGAAATATTGAAATGGTTTTTGCTTTAAAATAAATCTTACGTAAATATAAAAAAATAATTTCAGGATTTTTCGGAATTCGTCCTTGAAAGCTGTCAAAAAAAAAAATGTGATTTCAAATAATCATCTGTACCGCTTATACCCGTTGAGATATCGAGATGATTTTTTGATAGAATGAAGCTTATGAAAATATCTACAAATCAAATTCAGGTTTTTATGAAATTCGAAAATTAAGTATGTGAAAAGCAGTAAAATGTAACAGTCTCCCGAAAAAAGAGAATGATCACGGAGAAATAATTCAACTGTCGTTTCTTTTCGCCAACCTACTCATAAATAAAACCTCTTTGGACTGTAGCCTGTACACACGAAAGAATTATCAGCAAATATTGTACAAGGACAATATAGGTAACTCATAAGAAAAACACGAGACGTTTTATTTGGTTGCAGCACACGCCGACAGGAGCGCTGTTCCTTCGGCAGTAGCACATTGCTCTATGGGTAGTTCAAGATTTATGTGTGTTCTTCTATGAACCTGATATATATGTTATGTATAAATTGAAATGTTATCGTGAATTTAGAATGTAGACATACTTTGTTTGTTAATAAACACTTTTTCATACCATTAACCTACAAAAAAATTCAGTAAGTAAATTTATAAACACCATAGAAAATAGAGACATACGAATGTGAAATTTGCTGGTGTTTCCAGTACACGCCGTCGGTAACACGTTATTTGTTGTCACAGCCTGCCTTTAAGCATTTACTCAGGTATTGTATAAAGTTTGTGGTGTGGGAGGGGTGTGGTTACGGGTTCGTATCCCGTGCTAGACTTTGCGATTGAAATTACTATGACATCATATGATCATATTGCGCGCGCTCTTTACACTGAGCTACGACAATTTATACTTCACTGTTATTGAGTACGCTAGCTATTAAATGCCTTCATTACATATTTTATGAAGAGTTACTGTTTACATTACATAATTTCACGCGGGCAAAGCCGCAGCCGGCCAGCTAGTTTATGTTTATTACTGAATAAAACCAATTTTAAACAGGTGTGAAAACATGTATATGCTTCACGACACCTTCCAGCGACAACATTCTCTACTCTGTAAACTATCATTACAAATATATTGTGCCATGTTATGTATTGCACAATTTTTCCTCTTTCTATTTTTCAAAACTCCCTGCCATACAGTCTTCTATAATTCTCTTTGGAACATTAATGGCGTCACTGCTGTTTAGAAAACGATATTTAAATAATTTTGACCTTAGTGTAATTTTTAAATTGTAATATTTTATTGATCAAATAACGTACATAATAAATTTTCAGTTATTAAAATTTTTTATTACTTGTGAACTTTGAATTTTAGTACTCAACAAAATGTCTGCTTATAGTCTTAGTTTTATTAAGACAATTATGTACTAATTTTACCAAATATTTCAAGTTGGTAAATGTATTTGGTTACGAATATTGAAGTTATAAATATTAAATTTATGATTTGTGAACTTATAAATCTCTGTTGATAATTGTTACATACATATTTTAATTTGTAGGAACAAAATTGTAAGTGAAGGTTGGTGCACGAACGAGCAACATGTGTTCGATACATTGAATTCACCAATCACTACTCTAGGAGCGATGGTTTTATCTTCTGTGAGCATTTCTGTCCTTCTCCTTCTTCTACTTGCATAATGGCGCGATGACTTGAGATTTTAATCCTCTCTTCTTTATCCTCGTTATGAGGTGACATCCTTTGTCTTTTTCCGCTTTGGGGTTGTTATTCTGGCTCACACTTTGTTGTTTTATGATATGTTCTGTCGCGGTTCCAGTGCGTGGGTGATCTCTGTTTTTCATTCATGGCTGTGGAGAGGCCTGTGAGCCTATGGCCCCAGCATGTGACACCCTACGCCTGCATCAAACAAGTGGGATGCATGCTCAGTATTTAATCTAAATTCACAAAATCACTTAATGACTGACCTTCGGGTAGTGTTGGTGAATTCTGGTAGCCAAATTAATTTACAAACATAATATAGTTCTGTACTAAAAAAAAGTAGTGGAAACTTTGTCTTGGTGTTCATTTGTTTAATTTTTTTTGGAGAAGGTCTTCGTCAAAAAAATCTCTTTAAAATAAAAAATAATTAATGATAACTTCCGGGGCACCTAAGTTTTGTTTCAAGTTACGTATAGCTTATGATGTTAAATATTGCTTATAAACCTATGATATTCAAGTGCTAATGTATGTTAACATAATTTGATGTATGAAACGGAAAATAAAATACTCAAGTTCACGTATATGTTATTTGAATTTTTATTAGTTGTAAGTAAAATATTATCCTGACATTTGTGTTTTACTTTCAAGTTTTCCCTGGTCAGTAATATTCTAGTTAATATTTTTATATTTTGTAGGAGACTTCTTTAGAAATTCTGTGGGTTCGGCTCTGAGTTTTAATTTTTACAGAGAGTGTGCATGTGGGAAACTCAACGATTCACGTCATCAATATGAGGCCTCGGTCATTTTGGGTGTTTGCCTTTGAGGTGACCGAGGGATCGAGGGCAGTAGAAGGTGGTTCAATATTGCCTTCTAATTTACGCTCAACCTTTTAAAAATGTAGCGTATCATCTTAAGAGATTGATAAATGGACCAGTTATAACATGTGTAACAAAACTACATATCAGTGTGACGGTCATGCTACTATGTATCGCCTCTTGACTTGCATTCAACTAAGCCTACTTTCCATAATGCTCCATTACTGTTTACTTAAAAATGCTGCCTAGAAGGTCAATGTAGAGCACCATTGGTAATGTGCAATCAGTGGATTATAATTCGATCATGCTCACAAGCATAATTTTGATTTACTTCCTCTCACGAGCGTTACTCCACAAATTACCTTCAGAAGTGTGCAGACCTTCAAGAATTACTTATGTCTCTGTAACCCATTACCGGATTAAGACGTTCTTTTTTTGTTATAACGATAAAGTTAAGTACAATATTTTTAAAAAATGGCAATTAAATGAATATTATTAATGTAATTATAGCGAATAGACGAAATAGTATTACTTCACAATTGTATTGTTTTAATTTAGCCGTATATTTTGTAGAAAGCAAATTCACATATAAAAATGTTCCTCTAGAAATTGTGGCATGTATTTTGCCCAACTTAAGGATGTAATACTGTAATTTATTCAATTTTACTATGGATGAAAACTGTTTTAATGCTGTTAAAGAGGTTTCATTTTCCTAACATTGAAGATTTTACTTGGTTTTATTATCTATATATATATATAAAAATGAAAGGTGACTGATTGACTGACTGACTGACTGACTGACTGACTGACATATCAAACTGCAGCCCAAACCACTGGACCTAGAATCGTGAAATTTTTTGTGGGGGTTCCCTTCAGGTCGTAGACGAGCACTAAGAAGGGATTTTTCGAAATTCGACCTCTAAGGGGGTGAAAAGGGGTGAAATCTGTTTCCGAAGAAACGTCGATAGAGCTCGAACCCGAAGGCCTATCATCGTGATTTTTACTTTAAAAGGACACTCGTAAAAATGCATATTAGCCAATTTAAGGATTTTTCGAAGTTCAACTTTTAAGGGGCTGAAAAGACGTTAAATGTGTTTCCAATCAACTATTGACATCTATCGAACCCTTCGGGATAGAGAGTTGATATTCACTTCAAAATATTGATTACGTAAATACCCAAAAAGTAGTTTTAGGTTTTTTTGAAATTCGACCCCCAGACAGTAAAAAGGGGCAAAATGTGTTTTTAATGAAACGTCTTTATCTTTGAAACACAATTGGCTATCGTCGTGATTTTAACTTTAATTGGTTACTTTTACAAATGTCTATGGCAGGACTCAAAATCGTTTCGAAATTCTTTATTTAAAGGGGTGAAAATACGTGAAATTTGTTTTCGATTATCCTTCCATATCTATCGAATCAATCGAGATATCGAAGTACTCTTTGCTTTAAATTGGTGCTTTTGTAACTATCCCAAGTACCATTTAAAATATATTTTCCGAATTCGGCCCTAAACTGGTTAAAAATGGGGTAATATGAGTTTTCGACTCACATTCGATATATATCGATCCCATAGTTTTTTATATAGAGACGTGTTTTTTGTTTAGGATTGATGCTTACTCAAATACCTAAAAAGTAATTTCAGGAATTTTCGAAATTCGCCACCTAAGGACGTAAAAAGGGGTAAAAAGGGGTGAAAAGCGTTTTCAATTAATCGTCTATATATCTTGGACCCAGCGGGCTAATGTTGTGTTTTTTACGTCCACGAGATACCAATAAAGTATTATAAAACGTGATTCAAGGGTTTTTCGAAATTTACTCTCTTAAGTGGTGAAAAGACCTTGCGCTTGTTTTAGATAAATCCTCGATATCTATCGAACCCGTCGAGATATACAATTAATTTTTGCTTCAGGATGATGATTACAGAAATTACCGCAAAACAATTTTCAGATTTTTCGAAATTCTATTTCTCAATACTGTGCAGGTGTGATATGTGTTTTTTTAGTGAATGATCGATTTTAATTCAACTGAACGGGCTAGCGATGTGATTTACACTTCAGTTGGATACTTATACAAATGCCTAAGATGTAAATTTAGAATATTTCGAAATTCGACATCCAAAAGGGTGAAAAACACAAAATTTGTTTTCCATCAACCCACGATATCTATCTAACCAGTAGCGATATTGAGGTGGTGTTCGTGTCAGAGTGATGCTTACGTAAATATTTTAAAAAATATGTATGTATTTTTTTTATTTGTAAGAAACGTAATTATTAAGAATAAAACTTAGTTGGTCAATAATCAATGCAGACGATCCGAAAAGCAGGAACGAGCAGCGAGAAACAACTTATACAGGAGTTTCACTAAAGTAACCTATCGAGACGTAGGTTGTACAACCTCTATGAGCCCAGGACACAGATATATATATATATATATTTTTTTTTTTCAATAAATTTTATTTTCATGAATTATTTCGACGTTACGTGACGCAGTTGTTTGTCACTCAGGTCTAAATTCCGGGAGGTTCTGGGCTCTAATTCCGTTAAAAGCTGTGTGCAAACGTTCAATTCTGACATACAAAAACTACAAGGCAGATCGAATTAGTGCAATTTACATGTAGTCTTTAAAAGGGGTAAAATTGCAGTTCGCTTTCCACTTAGGTTCCTCTACAATGTCAGCTGACATATCGTCGGTATACTGCCAAAAGTGATTAAGTCATAAATGCTATTTCGTTTAAAAACAGTAATAAATTGTAGATATTAACAAAAATGTGGTATGTTACTATAATGTGACACAACAGTACGAAACGACGAATAGACTTTAAACTTGGGCAATTGTTCGTGAACAACATATACATATTCCTAGCATTTTCATAATTTTATCTAATTTTGACATTGTCACTTTTGGCAGTAAACCGACGATATATCATCTCACTAATCTCAGGTTTGGGGCACCAAATACGTTTCCGCGAAACCTTAACTCTCAGAAACTTTGTAATGTCAATAAAGTTAAAGTGAATATTTTGACAATATATAATTGAGGGCAACGTCACCAATGGTTGTGCACAGGGTAAACAGATGTTTCTCATTCGATTAACCTCTTACCTTAGATGTCTGTAACTACCATAGAACGTCAAATTGGCAGTTTTATAAATAAGGCCCAGGCGAAGTCGCTGTTAGTGGTAGGGACAAACTTAAGACTGCTTTTCGCATGGACAGCTATGGCTACTTATCCTGCTGCAGAATTAGTTCAACTAGCTGCTTGGACATTCTAACACTTGATGACTGAAGTACCAATCTTATGTACAAAGAGGTTTTTCTATTAAAGTAAATATTATCAGTTACGAATAATACTCGCGAGCAAAGCCTCAGGGGACTGCTAGTTTCACATAAAAGGAAACGTAGTCAAATCATAACAACAATTTGAGAATAATTTTATATGTTATTAATTCGACAATGAATGTTTTAAGATAAGATATTGTACAGTGAAAATTTAACTAGTTAGCCACAATGGCATAACTTGGTTGAAAAATACATTTCATTCGTAGGAACTCTGTGAAGAAGTAACTCTGGACTTGTATAACTTGCCCTAAATCAATATCAAAAGTTCAGTTTATTTTATTTTCACTTGTATAGCAAAATCGTAAATTTTAATACATTAAATTACTTAATAAATTTGCATGAAAAGTCTTAATGTTGTACTTTTGTCTTAAACATCCATCGGGTGTAATTTACGTGTAAAAAGTGTTACATGTTAAGATAAGATATTTCTGAAATTTGCCTTCTCTAAATCGGTGAAAAGACGTGTAAATTGTTTTCGATAAATCATCGATAGATATCGAACCCGTCGAGATATGGAGCTGTACGGTTAAGAATACCCAAATACCAGAAAATTATTATTATTTATTTTTATTGTTTCTTAACTTCACACACCACGGGTGTAAAATGGGTTCTATATGTTGTTATTTAATAGTCTATGTAACATGAACTAAAGTATTCACATTCATTATATTTACTTATTATAGATACTTGTACAAATTTATAAAATGATCTTCTTGGTTTATCGAAATCTGACGCCTAAAGTAATATAAAAATCTAAATTTTGTTTTATAATTTCCATCTATATTTGTTTTGTCACTTAAAATGTTGAGGCGTTGTTAGTTTCATAATCATGAGTACATTAGCATCTAAAATATTAACAAGATTTCTCAACTGGATACAGAAAATTAACCACCACCTTTCTACATGTACACCTGCGTATGTATATAGCTGTCCTGCAGACTGTATGCCTATATATACACAGGTGGTTCGAGATAAAGTGAACTATAAAAATAGTCCTGCTTAATTTCTATTTTCGTACAGTTCGTATCTTTCCGCGCGCAACGACTAACGATAGGACATGTCTAACCACTGACAAGTCACTTGATGTTTGCGCGTGTAAGATTAATTACGCAGTCGGTTGGATAGGAACCTACATAGCTAGATAAAAGAAAATTTATTAATTATAAAGAATACATATATGTCGATTTCAGTTGATTTTAAGTATTGTTGTATGTAAATAAGAAAATACAAGGAACTATATTAGATTATTCGCTGCCAATCATACCGTGGGGAAAATATTGTTAATGTTGAATTCATGCAGTAATGGCTAGTAGTAGTAAGATAATGTAGGTTCCAGGACAACGGCTGCTGGCTGTGGTGCTGTGGTGCCGCTGATGACGCAATCAACATGGCCGCCGTGACGTCACAGTCCGCCATCTTGGAATACGTCACAGTCCGCCATCTTGTTTTTGAGTCCGCCATGTTTGCTGACGTCATGTCCACCATCTTGTTTTTGGTTTTTGGATTTTC
>PNEQ01128436.1:0-14971 GCA_003012365.1 Medauroidea extradentata
TAGCAGGAGTTAAGTCATTTCAGTACTTGGTATTGTGTTGTCATTTCTTGCCACAATACGCTGGCTGTAGTTCAGTTGAGTAGCATACCCTGGGAATTGACCCAACACATCCCCTGATACCTTTGCTGATGACGAGAGCTAATCAACTAATGTAGGAACAAGCTACTCGATACAACTTGTCTAAATGTGCCAGTTAAAAAAACCCTGTATATACAACTCTGTTCTTTCGCGTAAAAAGTAAGATGTATTTTGCCAAATGCAGCAACAATATGAGCCCGCAAAATATGGACTATGGACATGAGGAGTACCTCTTAAATGGGACGAAGAGCTGCCATTGTAAATTGTATAAAAGTGTAAAATGTGTTGTATTGACCAGAGTCTAACCATGTTGTATTTTCAAGTTGCAGATTTGTGTAACGAGTGTATCACCCGAATTTGGTGCCTGCCAAATGTAAGTAAAGCCAACAACACTTAAAGTAACCACTATGTAAAAGAGCACTAGCAACCGCATATTTTAATTGAATCTCCATCCCCAAGATAGCTAGCTTTGCATTGGAGAGTTCAATACGTCAATACAGGGCACCGCATGTGCACCTTAGGCTTAGGGTCATCTCCAAGAGCAAGAGGCTGGGCGAAGAGAGGACATCCACCTTGAGAGAGAGATGAGAGCTTCAAGAATCTACACAAAAAGAACATGGAGCAGAACAGTCCGGACGAGGCGTCGGCTGTTCGAGCAGGGGGGTTTGACGCATGCTCGCAGCGTCTTGAACTGTGAAGCCGCCGCCTCATCCTGCCCGTTCCATACTCCCGCACCCATTGTCAATCCTTTCTACCCTTATTACTCCCGCACACGTCAGTGCACTCTAACCTGACTCCAAATATTTAATATAAAGCCTACCTAACCCATAATTAGTTATCCTTCGTTCACAAACACCCTGGGCAAGGATAATTTAACGTATTTTTTCTACAAGACGCTCTGCCGCCTGTAGACACGCCACCCGCAGCACAGAGACCACAGAGGAGGGAAGGACCGCCTCCTCGCGCCCGAGCCGTCTCTTCATTAGGCAAGCGGCCGGCCAATGACCACAGACCGACCCGAGAAGGGTATAAAAGAGGGAGCACGAGCCACCGAAGTCAGTCGCGATCACTCGCCACTTGGTAGCAGTTCAGCTGCAACCAACCTACAGCTCCAGACTTGGAAGACCAGCGACCGCCGGACCCCTTCCAGAAGAAGCCAGCTGTCAGTCGCATCTTACATGCCACTCAGTTGAGTTCTGAGAGCAGTTCGTCTACTGTCACTGAAAGGTTCAACTGCGGTAGATTTCTCTACCCTCCACACCACTGCAAGCTACAGCTCCAGGCCCGGAAGACCAGCAACCGCCGGATCCCTTTCAGAAGCGCCCATCACGACCGTGAAAGCCTTCTACGCCAGCTGTCCAAGCTTCGCCAACCAAGAGCAGCTTTCCGAGGCGTCGTCACCTGCATCAACGACTCTCCCCACGGAAGCTAGTGCTCTTCGGTTCTCTCCTACACGCCCTTCAGGCTTTCTAGGCACAGGGTGTTTCAGCTACCATTGTTGGCGTATGCCAATAAACAACTCAGCACATGATTCCTTTCTTTTCTTCACGCATCGTACCCTTCCATTGTTGAGAAACCCATCCGCCTGCAAGACACCTGGGACCCCTGCATCCCATAGGATCGCACCGGGAGTTTGAAATCGGGTCGTCTTAATCTACGACTGGGAGGAGGCGTAAGCCGCGCGCCTTCCAGATTTTCTACATTACGCCCTCTGGAGGTAGCACAACTACACTGTGCTCTTTCCGAGTGGTGTCGGGTTTTCTTAGACTTGACTGGGAGAGGTGAAAAGGCATAGGGACGTGCTGAGGCGCACTTCTAGCGCTCCTCGACAAGTCCGCCTGCCCAGCGCCAACAATAGAGCCATCGCATTAAGGCTTTTCATGCCACAACGAGCGATCCTACGGGATTCCAGTTTCCAGCAAGCCGCTAGCCGTAGCATCCTATCTTTGCAGCGCTAGTTTCCCTCGCTGTAATAGCCTTTACTGGGTGGGGAGAGTCCGACGAGGAAGACGGCGGTCGACGCTTCGGGAGTGCATCCTGGGAGTGGAGCACGCCGCCATCTAGCCATCGCGCCCTCGCCGACAGACTACTCACGCCGAGAGGTTTCGGCTTACCACCGTGACCTGCACCGCCAAAACCTCACCCCCACCCACGACACCCTTTATCACCAACCTTTTTATTGACGCCTACTCCCAGAACATCCTGTGTATTGATCACAAATCGAAAACATAATTTACCTTTTTTAACATCTTTGGAGTCGAATTCGGAAAACATCCTAAATGATACTTTTATTCTTTACGTAAATATCATTCTGAAGAAAACAATACTGCGATATCTCGAATGGTTCAATAGTTATGAAAGAATAATCAAAAACACGTTTCACTTCTTTTCACCCCCCCGTTAATCAAAGACTTTCCAAACGTCTTTGTCCTACGTTATATATTTTTATAAGAATATAACTGAAGTAAAAATCTCGACGATAGCCCATTGGGTTCAAGCTGTACATACAATTAACTAAAAACACATTTCCCTTTTGCACTCTTTGGGAACCTTATTTATAAAAATCGAAAAACTACTTTTTAGGTGTTCACATGAACATCACTTTGAAGTAAAAAGCAACTCTGTTTCTCGGAGGGTTTGATAGATATATCGATAATTAATCAGAAACATTTAAGGTATTTTCACCCTCTCAAAGTAGAATTTCGACAAATTCTTGATTGGCTGATATGTTTTTTATGATTGACCCATTGAAGTTACAGTTACGATAGGCAGTCAGGTTTGAGGTATGTAAACAAATATTAAAACACATCACACCTTTTCCCCCTCTTAAGGGACAAATTTCGAAAAATCCCTTCTTAATACTCCCTAACAACCTAAAGGGAACTCACGCAAAAAATTTTATATGTGTAGGTCCAGCGGTTTGGGCTGCAATTTTAATATATCACTCAGTCAGTGTTCTCTTTTATACATTGAGATTACCTTCACAGTTTTCAGTCTTAAACAGTAAGAAATAAGCAAATTGTCTGTAAAGTGTTAAAATAAAATAAAAATACAGACTTTCATCTGAATTGGACTGCAATTTCAATGAATTTGTTTTCCAAGTTGTTCTGTTAATACTGGTGATAAACGTAGGCCTATAAACACATATATAAATTCTACAAAAAATGTAAAATATTCTGCTTTAATTTGGGACCAAAAACATGTTAAGGCCATCATTATAAACGCCAGGGCTATTAGAGAAAAATCACACACTGGATGGGTTGTACACAAACAACCAGGTTAGGTTATGGCCCTGCCTCTGATATTTACGAACATGTGAAAATATAATGGAAGCAATTTTCGACAACATTAACCTATTTTGGGTGGTTTTATGTCTTGCATAATCATTCGGCAATCACGTTTTACTTATAGCGAGTGTTTCACTTGATTATTGAAAACAATTCGGCGAGTGAAGCACAGATGCGCAAATTTGCTTTAGTTATTTGCCACGAAAGCAGCATGGACGTACATAATCGCTTTCAAAGAAAACTCAACACTAGCTTTGCGCAAGAAGCAGCATTGATTTGGTGGTACACAATAAGCAGGTAGGAAACTAATGTAATACATGTGCGCTGATAGTTGGACAGAAGCGGGAAGGATCAAGTACAAAAGCAAATAACCCGGACTTGCTTTAATTGCATTTATTACCATTACAAATAAAATCTAATTTAGTGGTTGACCTATGTTTTATTTTTATGCCTTTGCCATTTTACTACTCTCCTGGTATAAGAGTTTTCGGGATATCTACACAACATATTGGTCAAATAAGTAAAAAAAAAAAAAAAAAAAAAAAAATTTACCATATTAATAAGCAATATGATATGTAAGCTAGAATGTATATGTGATGAGAAGATATGACTGTGGGTCAAGTTGCAACGTTAAAATTTTAGGATTTTTGACAACAGCATACGCCGAAACAAGGACAGTGATCATGACAGTTACAGTGCATTGGACAGAGAGTGAATGTCCATATAACCGTGCACTGCAATATAAGCGTGAGACGCTATATAGGTACTGGACTGGTAGCATATCTTCGGCTACGTTCGTGAGTGTTCCACTAACGTTCTACTTTTCGCTGTACCGCCCTCTATGAGTCAGCGCTTACCCCTTCCACATACACGCAGGTAATCATGACTCACATATTCACAGTTCTCTCCACCCCCATCTTACCTTACACCAAAGTAGTAAATATAATACGATCGTGGGGCCAGGAAGGCAAAATGGTACAACCATTTGCCTGTCACCAGGGCGATCCTGGTTTAATCCCCGGCAGGTTCGGCCCCCGGATTTTTGCATATGGGAATCATGCCAGACAATACCGCTGGTCTGCTGATTTTCTCAAGGTTTTCCCATTTCCCCTGCCCTTTCATTCGCGCGCTTCTCCGTACTCCTCCCGTGTCACCCCTCACCAGCGCTACAGACTTTGAGGTTGAGCGCTGACCGAAATATCTCACTTTACAGTACACACGTGTTTCAAGAGCTGTTTGGACTTCCTTTAAGGCCACGCTAGGTAGTTTTTTCACATTGGTGCAAAATACTTGAAACGTTTTTGAGGGAATCCACTGAAAAAATTCAAGACTCTAATAAGAGTAGTCGTGCAATGCCTAATTCTATGGAGCCATTTACAGAAATAATACACCGTTTGTTCGCAAAAATATATACATATAGTTTGTAACATTGCAGGTTTTTCATGTTCTGTGGGGTTATGAGATAAATGTATTTATTATTTTTTTTGTGTTTCTATATCCTATTATTATTATTTTTTCATATATACATGCTAATGTCAAATTTAACTATGTCTGTAGTAATTATTGAACTGTAGGAACAAATTTAATTATTTACATTTTTATGTATGTGGGAATGTGTCATGTTGCATTGGGAACTCAAGGAAAAAGCAGACTTTTTTTATAGGCAGGTGCGTGCAAAGGGTTTAGTTTTATCCAGTTATGGCTGATTGGCCGGGTAGCAACAAGCAGAGGTCCTTGTTTGTAAGTATTACGCAACTATGTTTGCTGGATGCCCGATAACGAAGAGGAGTGGGATTCAATTAGTCTCTAGAGGGTGGTGTATGTATTGGGTGGCCAGTAGGAGAGTGGCAGCTGAAGGTCAGGAGAGAGGGACGCAAGCAACAACACGCTTGGTTTTGTAATAGCTGTTCACTGGTACTCGGGATGTCCGGACGCAGCTAGGGTGTAACCCCGGACCGTGTAGTCATGAGAAAGCAAATAACGAAGTAGTGAAGCAAATCACAAAAGTAGAGATGTATTAACAGGAGTGGCTATTTAACACGCACAGGTAGCGCCAGTAGTAGTTTTTTCTTTCAAACCTATTTCGGACAGATAAGAACTCTACTAAATTTTTTCTTACGCCTGTGTGTGTGGCCATCTGGGAATCTGGGTATGGTTTTCACCACCTAGTATTCTTCTTTTGCTTATTAAGATGTGGGAACTTTATAATCTTCATGTGGACATTATCAGTGCTAAAATTATTTTCGTCTGTTTTCTTCAAGATGGTTTTCGGTCTGTTCTTTAAATTGCGAGTTCCTGAGTGCCCAAAGCAAGTGATTTCATGTAATGTAATGCCGTGACGGATTTGTGAAACTTTGTTTGAAATAACTTTCAAGAATAAATTAAAAATACGAGTCAAAGTGTTCATATTTATGCATAACTTTTGGTTAAAGCCATAGACTGGTTACATAACCCTAAATTAACAGTATCTAAATAAAAAATCTGAATTTTACAACCTAAATTATAGCAAGAAAAATATTAAAAGGTGAGTAACACTACAATATAATGTGAAGAGGACTTTGTTTGCTGTTGTGAGCCAAGGAGTCGCCCCATTTGCCAAGGGTTCATCTTGAGTTTCTCGTGTGCTTGGCGAGTACGACATTTGGCATACGAGTCCGGCCTGCAAAAAGTTTGCTTGATTATGGCTTTAATGCAAAATTGGCAATATTTTGGGTTTAAAAATCTGGAAAACTATGAGGTGAATTGCTACCAATAAAATAGGTAGGCCTACGAATAATTCCATAATAATATTGCTTTAATTAATATTTTTTTTAATCACTGCATAACTACTAGACGTGGCCTTAGTAGTGTTCAATCCCTGACAGGGTCACCCTGGATTTTCACACATGGAATTCGGGCTGGACAAAGAAGTTGTATTAATTCAACAAAACTACAGAACTACAATCAACAAAACTACAGAACTACAATCAACAAAACTACAGAACTACAATGGTTACATGATAACAAAAGTGTTTAATGAACAGTGGTTAATTAATTTCAAAATTAGTACTTTTTATTTCAGAAAACTTTGTAACTACTTACGCAACCTCACAACTGTAAATACAATGCATTTTAATTTAACTAAGCAAAAGAGGTTAGTTACGTGATAAGAAAAGTGTTAACAATACTGCAAAATGCAACGAAAAATAACTAAATTATGTATAAAGGTAATATACATACCTTACACAGATGGAAACAATGAAACATTTGAAAAAAAAAAAAAAAAAGATGTTTAATAGAAATGTGAGTAATTATGTACATCTACAATAGTATTGAAGGCTGTTTTGAGCATTAGCTATAGTTCCTCTACGAGGGTAATAAACAATAAAATAATTCTTGACCACATAGCATGAATGAAACACACAACACATTTACATTTATTCTTTCTTAGATAAAGATTAGTGTTCGTGCAAATTATGGAAATAGGTACAGGCCTGTTAGCATATGATAAGCCCAAAAAAAGTGATAATAGTGATTTTGAATAACAATATAACGACTAAAAGTGATTTTTTTTCTTTTTTTCTAAAAACTGATAATTAAAGCAAAATTGCAAATATGTACTTAAGTAATCAAACTTTTATTACTCAAAAAACACACAGTTCTTCACATAAGTAGGCCCACTAAAACAGAAATGTATTAAAATTAAGTAAACATCATACTGTGGTCAATTAATTTAGCCTACAATTAAGTCCCACTTCACACGAAAATCTGCAATACACACACCCTGCTGGAATAAATTTCAGCACTAAACAAGTCAATATCCCAACATAAAAGTGAACAAAAAAAATTTCCAACTCAGTCACAACACAACCAAATCAAGAATTATTATTAAGTTACATAGTGAGAATGCACAAGACATATATTTTAAGTCTACTTTTTTGACTGTTTTGAAAAGAAGTCTGATATAAATCTTGACATGTTCTTGTCAATACCTTTTTGTATAGTCTGAACCTCCTTGGACACACTGGCAACATCTTTGTGCACACTGTTCACTCCCTGAAGCATTGCTTGTCCCAGTCCTACTTCTGTGAAATTTTTTTCGTCTACTGCTCTTTTAAGTCTCTTGTTGGCTTCCTCGAAGAGTCTGTCTGCCATTTTTCTTTTCTCTTCTTACATTTTTCAAATTTCTTAGTTTCTCTTCATTAGCAGCAGTTTTATTTCAAGCTTCTTCCATTTATTTTATGCTTGCTACCTGTAATGCTTTTTTTCTCTTCTTTCTTTACTTTGATTTCTTCATCTTTCAATTTCTTTTAATTCTCAAGGTATGTTTTATAGCTGTTATATGCACCCTTTTGCCATTCCCAGATCTTTTGTAATAGGGACAAACTGAGGCTTCATCTTACAATGTTTCATGCCACTTTTCACAGTCATGGCAGAATTTAGAGTTTGTTCACACACTGTTGCTTTGTAATCTGTCAGGAATCTGGAAGATGATGAAAAACCATGTTCTATATCAGCACTACCATGGGACAAGGTCAATCCAGCCTTCACTACAATTGCCACAGTTGGGTATTTTGGTTCACCCATGTTGTTCTTCAACTTAAAAAAATGGTTCCAGTAATTGTCAATGCATTCATCAGAGCCATCTATTTTCTCATGCTAGAGGAATTTCCACTCATCTTGCAATGTATCCCTATTTATTTCCAAATGGAGAGCTTTAGCAAAAGAAATAATATACAATTATACACAGACTGCAATGAAGACTTGGATAGGATGTGCTTGCAAGCTTTACTAAAAAAAGTTTCTGTGCACAACTAAGAAACTGCAACTTCATCCCCACACAAAATATTTTGAGTAGGAAGAAGGTTTTCTGGCGTGAAAACATTTGAATCTACTTCCATAATATTTTGAAGTTTACACACTCTTCCCATCAGCACTTTCACTAACTGAGTTTATCACGCAACAAATGTACTACAGACTCTTCTTTTTGAAGTAAACATGTCACAGAACTAAAAATTTGAGCACTTGAGCAAAAGAAAAGAATTTGTGCTTTCATAGTACGGTCCTTAATAAGATTGTGTATCCTCTTGTAACCCCTGGTCTTAATCAAACTACTTTTCTTTTTGGGAATAAACGTCAAGAAGTACTTTTGGAGAGCTTCCGAATGTTCAATCAGTCTTCTTGCCGCTGCTTCTGGTGTTAGCCATCTTGATGCAACATGTTTTATGAAGCTGTGAGTTGGAGTTTTGAACTCATCTTGAACCATTCTGAAATCTTCTCATTTCACAGGGAACCATTAAAAAATTTTTGAACAGCATACGCCAAGTCCGACACATCCTCTCCTAATTCTTGCAAGCCGGTCAAAAAGCATTGTGCACAGTATGAATATTACACATACCAATTTTTACAAGTGATTTTCCTGTACAAGCAATTAAGTTTTCGCTGATAAAACGCTCCACCTTCTTATTGACGTTAGGACCATCACTTCCAAGCATCAAAAGCTTACATTTTGGCAAACAAAACAAGCATCATCAAATGCAATATTAATTTTTTTCACAAGTTCTGTTGAAGTTGCACTACCGATAAAAAAGGTGTGCAAGTGATGAGAGGAAATCTGCTGTTTTTTCCCAGACCAATATTTTACACCAATCTGCAGCTCTTTGCAGCTGGCACTGTTAGTAGTTTCATCATAGCATAATAAATAATAAGCTCCGCGTAAGTTGTCCAATAAGTTCTGTCTGAAATATTAAGCTAAAGCATACATCAAAAGATAATAAGCTTTAACCCTACTAAGTGAAAAGTCATCAGGAACACCATCACTAAACATACTGACAAAAAGTTCTCCTATTCCATCACATGATGAGGCTGAATAGTCTGAAACCACACACTTCGTGACCCACCATAGCTCAGCGGCTGTAGCTCTATCTCTGACACTATAAATCTGCACAGTTCCGCCACTTGAGCCAGTGACAGATGGTGCTGCTCGAGCTGATGACAGCCGCAACTGACTTTGAGAAAGTTTTTGTCTGCATTCCTTTTTGTGTACCTCTGTTGCTGCATGCTGACTGATAGCTTGAAAACCTTTGGAAACTATACTAATACTGGAACAACAAAGAGTACAAAATAATTCACTTTCATTGTTTTTTTTAATCTCATTCTTTTTTTTTTTTTGTATCCATTATCATCTTTTTTGTCCAACCATTCACTTTTGAAACTGCAACGTCCCATGTTTCAATTAATGGTAAAAACAGAATAAAAAACTAATTATGTCCAAAAGTATTACATCTTAACTAAGTTGTCTCTCCCAGTTTAAACACAACAAAAATGCAGACACGTAAATTGCTGATAAAATGATTGAACAACTACTTAACCTAAAAATATCCTCGAAAAACATGGCCTAAATGAAAGTGACACTCGTTTCCCATTCACAAACTTCTGGATTCAATACGTTGTTTTACACTTCAACTCACGCATAGGCCGATTTTTTTGCACTGAATGATGCCGTTCACAACAAAAAACAAATCCACAATGATGACAAGTGATGCACACGACTGCGACTGCACACTTTCTCACATTCATACATTGGTAAACTTGAACACCGATCATAAACACAATATTAGTATCACGAGTTGGCGGGAGGGATAGGTAGCAGGCCGTATTTCCGGAAAGTCAACGGTCTATCCACCTGTTTTGACGTCTAAATAAGAGTTTTCAAGCATATATTTGTTTATAATTTAGGGCCAATGTGCGATCAATACTGTGGCATTTTCGTTCAGAAGCTCAAGGGTTTAAGCTTTTATTTTAATAATTTTTTTAAGTAAAGTGGTATGAGTTTGAATATTTTTACGTTCTCAAAATGATTCTTCATGCTCGTGTTTAGTTAAGATGTTTAGCAGGTATTTTGTCCACTAAAATTTTATATGTATGCGAGTTGACAGTTACTTATGCATTTTTAATAGTGCTTCAAAGTTTCAAGGATGACTGTACACCAAAAATATAGTCCACCCTTACAATTAAATAAATAGAGCCCCAACAGAATCACTCTTAAAGCTCCCTTAAAGTGCAAAACAAATTGGTACTGGTACAAAAGTTATTACAAGAAGAAATACTTCAATCAAAGCTACAAATAAAAGAAGGGTGGATAACCTCACAACCACACAACTTGCCACGGCAAACTATGATCTAAGATATTTTATGGAACAGCAAATATATCCCTGTTATTTTTTGTACACTGCTTTACTTAAAATTATTTAAATTTTGTGTGGTTTTAATATGTCGTAACTTCTCAGGCTTAAAGCTAAAAAACATTTGGCAGCCATACTTTAAGCAGAAACATATAATGTAGTCAATCTAGTACTTTTATTGCTCTATGATGTAAATAACGCTGCGTATATCCATAGAACAGAAAAGTGATAATGGAAGTCCAACTTCTTCACATTCGAAGGGCGCAATGGACTTGAGATGCAACAAAAGTGCAAAATTTGTGCTGCACCTCTCAGTAGAGATATTTGATTCGGCCGCACAAAACAACAAATTTATTTATTGGAACACAACCTAAGTTGTATAATCAGAGTTTTGTTACATACGTTATTTAATTTCATCGTTATAATTACTCATTCGTCTATGGTCGCAATATTCAACTCATATTAGAATTACAATGTCGACTGAACATCTGGGTTTCTAATAAAACATTATGCAATATTAACTGTGAATGCGAAAGACGATATTTCTAAATGTTTTCATTCGAAATTTATGGATAAGTCATAAGAATAAGAATCTTTTAAGGAATCGGATCTTGTTGAAAAAAAAATTACTATTTTAATTACTCAATGAAATTTTTAGGATTTTTGCCTTACATTACAGTTTGCATAACTGTTTGTTCACAAATAAACTATACTTTAAAAGCCTATTACTGGGTACAAAATAGTGTTCTAGTTCACTCACTTATTCTTTCACCAATCAATACAAACTCCCAACTACTGAAGACCTGAACTGTGTTGGCAAGTTTTCCTTAAGTGTCTAGTCATCTAGTAAGAATGTAGTTTTCAAAATCAATACTAAATGAATATTTGACTCAGTGAAACAACCACATATAGCTTATTGTGTTCAGTGAAGATCGTTGGCTGGTTTTACACTACTTCTCCAGGTATTACGGGAATTAAGATTATGAACCTGCATCTTTTGATAAAAAACAAGCTACTTGGTACAGATTTGCTATAGCTAAATCCTTCTAAACATTTTTAGAAGCAGTGCCATCGATCACCCCTCATCATGGAATTTTTCTCGCCTATCTAATTAATGGCAGTGTGTTCCCTATTATTACATACCGGACTTACATTTTAGGAGATTGATAAAAAAAAAAATATATATATATATATATATATATATAGACACACACACATATTATAGCCATGAATATGTGTTTCACTTTGTTTCACATAACTACCCAAATAAAAAATAAATGACAGTGTTGCAATGTAAAAACTAAACTTCAATATTTTGAATGATTGTGTTTGAGATCTATCTTACAAAAACAATCAACTTATCTTTAGTCAAACTATGTTTTTTTCTGTCCAACTCAAATATTCATTAAAATACTACAAACAAGACTAAGCCTATACATATTTGTCAGCACAGCATGGTGTACGCTAAGGCGTGCACTATTAACTCACTCTATACATTAAAGCATGTGGGACCAATAATCAAAACGGCCTAAAACAAATAAATTTGGAACTACCTGAGAAAAAATTTAAAAATAGTGGTATTCATCAATCATAATTTTTTTTTGCTAGATGAAATCTTTTCAAGAAATCAATAAACTACAGTTCATTTCAAAGTATTACTCTGTTTCCCAAATTTCGACCAACTAAATTCAACTCCCTCCTTCTGAGCTGTAAATATAATAATTTTTACATCGCAATGTTAATATAAAATGATAAACGTAGTTCATTAAAAACTTATAAAAATGAGGAATACATTTAAGAACAGACTCGGCATGTGTGTATTTCGTTGGCAGAGATATATAAAGCGAAGCTTAAAAAAAATTATGTTACGCCTTTCGACGAAATATAGCAATAAAGGCCAGTTCACACTGAAAAAATAACAGTAACAATGTTACTTACAAAATGTTATCAACAAATCCTAAGCTACGGTACACTAGTTTATAGCAATGCTGACAGCAATTTGTTATTAACATTGCTGAAAACACCAATGTTACTAACAAAGTTCTAAGAGTGGTGAACAGAAGTAAATAGCAATGTTAATGACAAAAATGCCTACAACATTGTTGATAACATTGTTAGTAACATTTGTTACCAACATCCTTTTATCTAGACTGCCCTAGAATGGGTCGGGAAAATAATGTTATCAACATTGTTGGTGACAAAGTTATTAGCATGTTTCTAAAATTCATAACTTTTGCTGCTAGCAAAATATTACCAACATAATGTTAACAACAAATGTTATTAACATTTTTTATAAATTGTAGTGTTATCACATGTAAGCTATTAACCCCGTTAGATGCCATGTTCGTTGTTGGAGTAATATGTAACTTAGAAGTTGGACAACCTGTAGATAGTAGTAGGGGATGAGCGGCCAAGATGGCGTAGATTGTAGCAGTCATTGTGAATGTAGTACAAATCGAGGGTTTAGAAGTAAAACTACCCAAGTCTTATTTCTCCAAAATTGAGATATTGCAACCAAGTACTGCGAGTATTACTCTCCATGTGTGGTAATAATACCCAGTTCGTGACACCTTTTCTCTCAAAGAAGTACTCTTATATTCAACTTTGTAGAATGGTTTGGTTAATTTTGGCGAAGATTTTCCGAACGTTACTGAAAATGTACTTGGGTATTTTTACTTCTAAACCCTCGAAATAAAGACAAGAGTTAAAATACGTACAGTGTGTGTGTCTCATTATTACAAATTTGTTAAACACACTGAAACATGGCGCAGTCGACGGGATGCGGACCAGGGCTCAATTGTGGCGCCGTCAGAAGCAGTAGCCTACTTGAAGATCACAGTTTGGTGTTTGTGTAGATACGGGACGTCGGTGTACATACATACGTATAGATGGTTGAACAGTAGTCTGTGAGTTTGTGAGTGATAGTAAGAATGGGAGACAACACAGGATTTTCATCACTTAACCTCCCGCCTAAGCTTAGCTTGGAAGGAAATGTCCACGAAAATTGGATTAGGTTCAAGAGACACTTCCTAGTTTTCCTTGGAGCCAGCGGCAAGGATCCCGATCTTCAGGCTGATGCAACTGCTGAAGAAAAGAAGAAAATATCGAGGATGAAGGCGAGGACACTGCTTAATGTAGCCGGTGAAGATGCCATAGACCTGGCAACCACCTTTGGCCTAAGTGATGCGGACATGGATGACTACAACAAGCTCATTCAAGCCTTCGATAATTACGCCGCACCGAAACGAAATGAGACTTACGAACGTTATATGTTCAACCAGTGTATCCAGAAGGAAGCGAGCCTTTTGACCATTTTTTAACCGAGACCAGAAAATTAATTAAAAGCTGTGGATATGAAGACCAAGAAGAGAGCATTTTGAGATATCTGATTGTCATAGGAATTAGAGACAATAAATAGACTTCGGGAAGCCTTACTACGAGTTGAGGATCTTAAACTCAAACAAGCCATCCGAGATTGCAGAACAGCTGAACAGGGTAAAATGTACAGCAAAAGGCTTCAGGGTCAAGAAAAAGAAGACAAACCAGTTACAGTGGATGCAGTGCTTGCAAGAGGACGAAAATCCCAGACAAAAGTCTACAGTGAAAAAGGGGGTGAGGTCCCTAAGTTTAGATCACCAAGTAGTTATTTCAACCAGTCTCGGGACACCAGTAATGACCAACAGTTTTAAGACTTGTGGGAAATGTGGAAGGTCACATAAGTTTGGAATGTGCCCTGCATATGGCAAAACATGCCTAAACTGTCAACGTAAAGGATACTTCTTAAAACTGTGTTCAAAACCAAAACAATCACAAGTACATGAATTGGGAGGAAATGCTAATGATAGTGATGTTTCGGACTCATTCTACTGTGATCAGATAAGAGTTGATACACTAGAAAGTACACAGAGAAAGGAGTGGATATAAGGTGTGGATATTCTTGGTCACAAGGTTGCATTTAAATTGGACACTAGATCAGAAGTGAATATACTGCCATTAGAAGTTTTCAAAAGCATCAGGGGTGAAACGAAGATGAACAGAACCTGTGCGACTATTGTAGCATACGGAGGTACCAGATTAACACCTGTAGGTAGTGTGAATCTTGAGTGTAAAGTGGGTGAAGCAAAACACAACCTCAATTTTATAGTTCTGAAGACTAGTGCCTGTTCAATCCTAGGATTGGAAGCATGTGTACAGCTGGGGCAAATTCAGCACGTTAATAGTGTGACTGAAAAAACAAGTGATGCGTATGTTAAAGATGCTTTTATTAGTGATAACAAAGATGTGTTTCAAGGGTTAGGTAAGTACCCAGGTCAGTGTAGTATTGTAACAGAGCCTAATGCAGAGCAGGGTAGGCGACCGGCAATGCGCAAACCAAGAATTATTAATGAGAAACTTAAACCTCTTCTGGACCAGTTGGAGGCTAAAAGTGTTATACAGCCAGTC
>PNEQ01128446.1:0-29645 GCA_003012365.1 Medauroidea extradentata
TTTTTTTTTTTTTTTTTTTTTACCCTTACAATACCAGGTTAATCCACACTGCGCATGCTCTGAGATTATTTAATAATTCGTATTGTTAGAAATTCGTAACACTCAGTAACGTATACTATTCCTATAACTAGAGATATGTAGTTTTCGTGAAATTATTTTTGCACCATGAAAAAAGGCACCTAAAGGTTTGCCGGAACAGCTATGAAGTTATAAAAACGAATATTTTCTCTATGAGAAGTGATACAAAACTCTTTATTACGTCTGCGAAGAACTGTCTCTTAGATTGGCATTCTTTGAAATTGTTTTTTTTATAACTATAAGCTTTGTTGCTCAAGAGTGAACTGAACGTTAACAGCTAGCAGTTTATAACCAAGCCTACTGCTACTACTTGGAAAAAAAAAATGTTGGGCTCGTGCCGTGTAGTGTTCACTGTTCGTGTGCAGATTAGACACAAAGAGCCCTTGTGCTAGCTGCAAGACTTCTTTGTACGCAGACTGTTAGATGGAAAACTACGACCAGCTTTCAAATACGCGCAGGTCTTTCTGAGACTGGAAGGTCTCCTTCAGCAGAGTGACAGCTTAGTACCTTCCTGACGATAGTCGGGTCACGTGTTCCAAGTCTAGTCACAGCACGTGTTTCGAGCGTTATAGATTTATTTATATCGTCTTTCATTTTTTTGGCGAAGTTAAGGCTAAAATTCTTTCTCTTACACTTAACCAAATTTCAAACAAATATCACGAGCACAAGCGTAGCAATAAAATGAGTTGAAATTTAACTATACACAATTCAAAATAGTATCTAAGTATATAAAATTGACGTTGTTAAAAATAAACAAGTTGACAGCTGCGACAAAACTTAAATGAAAACAAATCTAAATCTTGGAACATACTTGAAGCTTTCATAATATATTACCGACAAGTTATTCAACAAACAAGAATCAGATAAATAATACAAATGACATGTGCAGTTAAGTGCATAGAAGAAAAATAAATAAATTTAACTAAGTTTACAAATCTGAGACAGTACCATTATAATCAATAGTAAAATATCTTATTTTAAAAATGATTCAATAAAATCTAGATAGAAATACATACATAATTACAGGACATGTATTGCAGTGTTATTTATTTAGGGCTACATTTGTCTTAAAACCAATAATTTTTACAATTTCTACTCTATTGTATGTTTTCTTAAGAAATATTGTGAGGAGGGGGCGGTGGTCAAGTGGTCAGACCATTCGCCTCCCACCAAACCGATTCCCGGCGGGGTCGGAACCCGCATTTTCGTATTCTGGGATCGAGCTGGACGATGTCGTTGGTCAGCGGGTTTTCTCGGGGATCTCCCACTTACCCTCCCGTTCATTACGCCGCTGCTTTATACTTGCATCATGTCATCCCTCACCAGCGCTGTCTAGTTTCTACTATTTTAGATAGATTAATTTTTGTTTAAAATCGTCTTCTCCATGTTGGCTTATTTTTTCAAGGCAGTATGTACTACGGTTTAAGCTAATTATGTAACTAACGAAATTCTGGTTAGTTGCGAAAATCCGGGAACCTACCCTACCGGGAGTCGAACCCGGATTGCCTTGGTCAGAGGTGAAAGTCTAACCCCGCGACCACCGTGGTCCTGCATTAAACTATATGGTCCCAGTTAATGCAAAGCGGTTTACCGTCTGGTTTACGGACAGTGTGTCAGCTCATCGGAACTCCGGTTATGCAGCCTAACATAATTAACCACCCGGCCAGGTCGAGCCAGACTTTGGATTAGGAAGCAACCACTTTGGTCCCTGGTTGGCCAGACTGTTAGTGACCACCTCAACAAACAACTTATTTAATACACCATGTATTTGTACGTTTCAGGTGCCTACTGGGGGTGTATGGGAGCATGTCGCTCAATATCGTGTACATGCTCCACAAGGGCTGTGTTGCCCCCCCCCCCCCCCATATCTGGTCAGTGAAAATAACCCCAGCTCGAACAAAAGTAATTAAAGATCGCCCTACCGACCAATCTTTCTTATAGCTTTTAAAGTCATTATTAAGGTCGTTCCAATGTACTGAGAATCAGCACTCTCTTATATTCTTATGAAACTCGGAATAGACACTCTGAAACACGTAAATATGCAGCTAACACGGTCGCAGACGCTGTATAAAGGTAGTGCGGCTCCTCGCGAGCTTCAGTCTGAGGAAGGACGTGGAAGGGAGAGGTTACGTCGCGTGAGTTCGCCACCTACGTAAAACACAAATATCAAGTGAGCCAGCCACACATATCAACTCCTCAACATGGTTGTAAAAGATCCCATGAGGAGCGCCACTCTACTGGGAGCTAATCGCGAAACTCTATACCTCGCCAT
The DNA here is from genome assembly GCA_003012365.1 of Medauroidea extradentata. NCBI lineage: Eukaryota > Metazoa > Arthropoda > Insecta > Phasmatodea > Phasmatidae > Medauroidea > Medauroidea extradentata. The sequence goes on from PNEQ01128446.1 coordinate 2,351, forward strand.
GGAAGCTCGTCGCGTCGTAGAAGGGGCTGTGTACGTATTTGCGCAAACATATACCACAACGAACTGGCAGCTCGCAAGACTACAAATTTGATATCGTGGTAATCAGGAAGAATGCCACTATTTGATAAAAACAAAATATTTGATTGAGGTAAAATGGTTTTTCGTTTTTAGTGTATAAAATATGTAACTAATATTCGACAGCAAATACCTTATTTTTTTAACAATTTTGAAAAAAAAAATACACAAATTCGCTGGTTTATGTTTTTATAGCTATTGAAAAGTATCCCATAACATCTAATCTCAGAGTAAATTATTTAATTTCAGTAAGCCTGTTGGTTTTCGTTAGGTATATGCGGCCGTAACCATGCAAATTTTTACTTTGACAAACCATTATCCGAATACTATACATGTTAAATTTTTTTTCACGAGAAGTAAATGCAGTCGCTAGTGACACATACAAAGCTAACATTATTTCGTACAAAAATAAAATCATGAATTACTTCATTTGAACAGCCTTAACATATCCCCACCTGATCCAGTAGAAACATTATACCGTTTAAATTTAATCCCTTTGCACATCATCTTTTTGTCGAGATTATTTTCCGGTGACTTGTATTGGTTTTCCACCCTTCCTTCAGAAGTTTAACAATCATGGGAGGTAAATATGACCTCTGTCGCAGCTAGGTTTGTTCAATCCCAGTAGAGCCGCGATGAACGTGTTCTTGTTCTGTTTGTTTCCCACATGTCTAGGCGTTTGGGGCTAAGCACTTAGGTCACAATTCTACTTCTGGACCTCCGTATCCTTTAGTAGTTAGTGCAGTTAAAAATAAATTGTGTTCAAGTGACAAAATTGCATTAAATTTATTTGTACGACATACTATTAGTTTTGTAGACATTGCTTGAGATTACATTTTCCTATTTAAAATTTTCTAACCTCTCGCAAATCTTCTGAATTCGGTATGACACAGTCAAAATTTGCATGTTACGCGAACATACAAAAATAAAAAAACATTTGACTTATTCGAATGAAATAATACATACAGAAATAAGATACTACGGGATATATGCTGAAGTAAATTAAAACACGCTACAAAATCACTTTTTATTTTTAAAATAATTGCAGTAAAAGAAGAAAATTGCCATATTTATTTTCAAAATACAATGTAATTTCATTGTGTGTTTTTAAAAATAGTTTCGTATATTGTGTATAATATCTCCTTAAAAGTTAGTTATTTTATTTGACTATGTTATTTTGTTTGTCTTATACGAATGTCGTCGTCGTAAATTTTGACTTCAGCATGGGAAGAAAATGAGAGCTCAGCATTTGCAAAAGTGAAAAATGTATTCTCAAGTAATATCTATAAAAATAACACTAAGTCGTACAAACATGAAATTATGACTTTTGCCACTAGAACGCCCGTAAACAAACATTTCATAATCTTGCTCTATCTATTCAAAATGAAGCCCAATATTGAAAATCGGTGGTAGACTCAGCTGAGTGTAGAGTTAGAGATGAGTGTGTGTAAGGGTAGCAGGAAGGGCAGACAAGACACGTGGAGCAGACACGTGGTGAACACGTGCAGCACATGTAGAAGGAAGCTGGTGGGGTCGCATCTTCTCACGCGCTTCTCTGTCCCTTCACATCACACTACATGCCAGTCCAGGTCTGGCTTGGTGACGACACTGCAACAAACATACCATTCATTATTGTCCTTGTTGTAACACCCTGTCTGAGCTTTTACAAGGAGCAATACATTATAGATTGAGACGATGGTATATAACGAAAAATTTCTGGGCCAACATATCCATGAAAACACTGCAGTTTCTCGTGACATGTACGATTGGTAGAGACATGCAAAATTCGCGTTATTTTCTGACAGCTGACTAGACTCCAAGCGTCTATAGGCTCGTTCGATGTCTCCCGCTGGCGGATATTGTCGTAACCTGCCGCGGAGAATTCTTACACGGTGGAGAGGCTAATCTCTGTAAAGACATAACACACGTGAATGAAAACACATAAAAGTTCGTGGCCAATTGAATCCCAGATTATACTCTGTTACGTATAGGGGCGTGAAGTTTAGTCTGCTACTAAATGATAACGCGAATTTTTCATCTATATAACGATTGGGCAATATATGTCTGACACAACGTACCCGTTTGCAAACCAATAATCAAATTTTACATTAGCGGGATTCTTATTGGCTTAGTCAAGTAGGGCAACAGCTCTACGTACAAGCGAAAGCCAGTAATCTTCTGGTAAGCTGAACATGCGTTGAAACCCAGCAAACGGTCAAATTTTCCCGCGATATGCTGCACCATCATCTCTAATTATAAAACGTTACTTCGCTCATCTGCATTCTCTATGTGTCTATATACAGGTTGTCCAGAAACTAACGCCTTATAAGCACAACACGCGAATCCTAGGCTAACTTGGAAACGAAAATATTAGTGGCAAATGTTGTACGATAACATTTTATTTTCACAACATGGCAACATGGCATTGTACACACTCCCCTCTTGCGCTCCACATATATCTTACTATCTTACTACTGCTGTTCTGACCTGTGTATTATTGGTCCAGGTTAAAATCCTGAGCTGTCCAAACATGATTCTATGTTTACTTGACTTGGCATACTTTAATAATATCTGGTTGTGGACCGTAAGAGGGGACTACCTACGTGCAGTGTTGCCACATTGCGCACATAAAATGTCGGTATACAACATTTTGCCACCAACATTTTCGCCTCAAGTTTAGCCCAGGATTCGCGTGGTGTGCTAGTTTCTGGACACACACACACACACACACACACATATATATATATATATATATATATACACACACACACACACATAGACATACACACACAAATTACCAATGTTCTATTTGTAACGCTACCGTAACACTTAAGTAATAATTGCAATATCTACAGGGGCATCATTTCAGGTTTTCCTAGGGGGGGGGGGCAAGATTTGGTTTTCCGGCGACAGTGACCTTGTTGAATATTTTTTATTAATTAAGCGTGTATAAATTAGGTACTTTAATAATAAAACTACAGTTTTATGTCCTTAAGTTAGCATTATTTAGATTAAAAAACACAAAAAATATCTTTATACACATAAAATTCTAAATCCAGTGGGGGCATTTGACCCCCCCCCCCCGTGGCCACAAATAACGTCCCTGAAAATCTAGTTGAAGAAAAGTTGATAGTTTTGTGTAATTAAAATTACTGAATCTCGATTTATACATTTATTCACACTTAACACTGTTATTTTCCTTATTAATTTTTTTTACTTATCTGTTACTTATTAAAACTTTAAAGCTTTGTATCTTGGTAATTACAAGAATTTAAGTAGTAAATTGTGTGATAATTTGTGAACTTAAGTATTTGTGTAACAATCTTGTTAGATTTCATTGTAATTCTGTGATATTTAAAATGAAACTATTATTGCGTTTTCTGACGCGCTCCGGAGATTCGAGTATTATTACATTCTTGGTATGTACGCTTAGCGTGGTATTATTTAACTTTTGATACGTGTGCATGTATACCAGGTCCTGTGGAAGAGAAGGCAGGGATTGCCACTGTAAATAAAGACTAAATAAATAATGCTCGATGAGTCGGCGTGGTAGCAGAGTAACGAAGATAATGATTTTTGTAAGTTTTCGGCGCGAAAATTGGTTTGAACCTCAGACGGAAGACCTGAGGTGCGACTAGGCTAATATGAAACTGCGGTGATTCACCATTGTCTTCCGGAGGATGGATATATCACATAGCACACATTCTTGAACCCAGGGAGGTAAATGTATTATATTCTCCTGGGCCGGGAATCGAACCGAGCACCCTCGGCCTGCCGGCTAAGAGCGTTAACCACTATGTCATGCTATTGTTTTTAATGTTAGGCTCCTTGGCGAAGTCTCAACATTGCCAGCAAGCCAACCATCCACTGAATTAGTGAATTTTGACTGATTCACGCCGATGTATGGAGTGAGCGAGAGGTTTTTGGTCAGCGCTTAATATCGAGGTCTTCAGCACTGGTGAGGGGTGACATGAGGTGAGTGTGGAGCAGCGCCGAAATGAAAGGGCGGGGAAAATGGGAGATCTCCGAGAAAACCCGCCGACCAACGGCATCGTCCGGCACGATTCCCACATGCGAAAATCCGGTGACCAACCCCGCTGGGAATCGAACCCGAATCGCCTAGGTGGGAGGCGAATGGTCTGACCATTCGACCACTGCGGCCTCCGCCGATGGATAAAGTAGTTTCAACATACTGAATCAGTGACAAACAATTGTGAAATCGGTGACTATTCACTGATTCCGATAAAGAGTGTCAACATTCCACAATTAATTAGTGAACGCCCACAGATTTTCCAGTAATTTTTCACTGATTCAATAAGTGAAAACTGTTCTTTGAAAACAACTGGGAAAAACGGCGAATATTCAGTAGTTCACATGTCAGATGTTGGCACTCTTAATTGAAATCAGTGAATATTCACTAATTAAACAATGACTACAGTCACTGATTCAAATGGATGAAACTGCTCCATCCGTCAGCGTTAATCGGTGAATATTAACTAATTCAGATTTAGAGTGTACAACTTTATTACTGGACAATTCCCCAGTATTTGTTGACTTCGTATTGTGTAATTGTACGATGACTTTGTGTAATAAGTCAAGACGAACACAAACACCCAGTCCTGTACCCGAGGAACTGAATGTAAATATCACCTCCCCGGCCGGGAATCGAACCCGGGACTCTCAGCCCTTCAGCCAGGAGTGCTAACCACTCAGCCAAGCAGCCGGACAGATGTCGGACAGAGGAATAGTAGGCAACAATATGAAAACCTTTGAAATTTGATATTTATTAGATGCTTAGTATATAAAATGTTATGTACATAAGGTCATGATATTTCATTTATTTAGAACAGTTGCAAATAACTTGAATATATTTTAACCAAACCCTTTGAAAAAATTTGTGACTGTGTACAGTTGTACGATACACAACTCTGCCGGAGCTTTTTTTTAAAATAATGTGCCGTTTGCAAGCAAAAAAAAAAAATATTTTGTTTAATTTTGATTTATTTTGACAACAAAATATGTACTATTTCAGGGGCAAAAATCTAAAAATCCGTTTGGTGTATTGCAACAGAAAAATTAAGATACACGCGATGACATATAAGTAGAGACATGCAAAATTCGCGTTATTTTCTGACAGCTGACTAGACTCCAAGTGACTATAGGCTCATTCGACGTCTCCCGCTGGCCGATATTGTCGTGACTTGCCGCGGAGAATGCTTACACGGTAGAGAGGCCAATCTCTGTAAAGACATAACACACGTCAATGACAACACATAAAATTTCGTGGCCAATTGAATCGTATATTATGCTCTGTTATGTATAGGAAAGTGAAGTTTAGTCTGCAACCCAATGATAACGCGAATTTTGCATGTCTCTACATATAAGTGCTAAAACTGCCGGAATGAATTTTTTTATATATGTATTAGTTAGAGTTTAAAAAAAATATTTCCGAAACCAATGCAAAACTAACTAGCGAGGCCAAAACGGACGCACCGTATCCAAAAACTTTCGAATCAAAATATGATCAACGGGAAGGTGGTCAACACCAATAAACCTAAATGAAAGAACTCAACATCATCCCATGGAGAGGAGATGGGGGGGGGGAGGGGATAAACTTGCAATTGTAAATAGTAGCCCCTATTTATTGCTGAATTGTACTACACGCTAAAAAGTATGTGTGTTTGGTTTAAACACGTTTTTTTTTTCAAGCCGTTCGATTTCGCTGCAATCTCAAAAAAAAAAAAAAAAAAAAAAAAACGAAATTGTAATTCCTCGCGTTGCACTGACAAGTAAAATAAATCATGTAGACACTTATTGTTGACACATATCCGGTGATGACTGCTCACCTCCCATCCCTCATTCCTGACAGAGCAGCCAAACGTCAAATGGGAAACGTAATTTTTAATTATCGAAATACAAGACTTTACATGTAGCGGTAGTTTGTAGTTTCCAATTAAATCTGTAGTTCAACTGACACATTGTGACGATGTGGTTTTTGATGTGCGTTTCAAGGTCGCCCTTATAGCTCCGTGACATCTGAGCAAATAGACAGCGCCCTAAGTTCTCAGCGGAAATTTGAGAAAAGCCAACTAATTGCTAACTTTTTTTCTGTTATGTGGGTCATATATTGTGCTACTTTGAAGTTCGTACATCGAGAAAAACATTGTACAGGTATCATTATTTCGTTAAAATAGAAACAACATTCCAGTTTGGATGTCGGGTCTTTTTGCATTTTTCTTACAACAAATTGTCACGCAGATGCAGATATTCATCTTCATTCCTTCTCACAGCTCGATGACTTTGCGAATGACAAACAAACAATATCAGGTATTTTCCCAGAATGTCACGTGGTCAACACTGCTGTTCCTGTGACCCCACAAACCAAGGTCGCAACCAGAAAATACGTTTCAATGTTAAGCGGATATCTGCTCGAAAACAATGCATTATTGAACACTCGCTGCTCGCATTCTAGCAGTTTTTCTGAGACGGAAAAAAGAGCGTGCATTTTGATGAGGTGTACCAATGGCCGAAATTCTAAACAGTCAAATATCTTCAGGTCTTTCCCAGTGAGGGTTTTTCCTGGAAAGATAATCCTTCTTGTTATGAACGTTCTGTTCCATGTGGAGGTTTACATAAATTATGTTGAAGCGTCTGTTTTGAGAAATAATTACATGATTTTTTTGCGCGTAGTTTCACAGTTACAATAGAACGATACGTGACAAAGGTGATCGTGTTTTGTCAAGTATATTCAGCTCCTCAGTTAACAGCGGGAAGGAATTTACTCTCAATATTTTTGGTTCATGGTTATTATATAAATATGTAACAATATACGTAATCCAGGTAAATTATTTAGGAAAACTGACTATGGACTATTATTGATACAATTGCAATTGGAGGGTACACGGGAAAAACGGGGAATGTCAGCGGAAGACGAAAAATGAACTAACAGTACCAATGTATAGGTTACGTGCAGGAGAATAGTTATTCGAGACTATGTCCAACAAACGACAGGGAACAGTCACTGAAATGCAGCATAGTTTAGAAATGTGTACACGTGAAAAACAATAGAAGAATGGGAAACGTCAGTTTGTAAAGATGGGTGTATGTGTGGCAGCAATGTTTTCATAAGCGACACTGTTGAATCTCTATCACGGCCGTAGAAGAACAGGTCTGGACACTCGCCTGGAAACTTGACCCCCTTGTTGTTTGGCTGCAGTTCACCACGTTACCGAGAGTGTTGTGCGTCTTTGGCACTGCAATCAGAGCGGTCGAGCTCAAACTCCACCCACTTCTCTCCCATTTTTTCCATTGTTTACATTATAAAGATAAACAATTTAGCAAAACGTATTTTGAATCCATTTATGATATACTTTTTTCGCTCACAATCCTAAAGCACGGCTCCAGCAATATTTATTTACTTTATAATGTAAACACTGGAAAAAAGTGGGCGGAGTTTGAGCCCGACCTCCCTGATTGCAGCGTCAGAGACGCACAACACACTCGGTAACTTTATTAACTACAAACAAACAACAAGGGGGTCAAGCAAAATACATTAGTAGATAGACGAGTGTTCAGACCTGTTCTTCTACGATCGTGATCTCTATCTTTGTACATACTAACGTGTGTGAAGTTGTTGTTTGTGTGCCTTCCTCATAACGTCTTGCAATGTCTGACGACGCAAATGATAAACCAAATACATCTACGGCAAAGAAGAGACCAATCACAGGTCGAATGACTGAAAGATGTGAAACACAGTTTCACGATCAGAGCTATAGGTATAAGGTTAGAATACAAGTAGACGGAATATGGTCGGAAAGTACGTGTGCTACAAAGCCTTCCTTACTAATTTTTTTGGTATTTCAATGAAACGGTTAGAAACTCTATAAAAATACCTGAAGCTATCTGGGACACCTCATGTGGATATAGTGGTAAACACACAAATCGGCCGAATAAACTGTCGGCATTAGTACGCCACTCCATTGAGTTAGACAAAGCAACTACATTCTTAATGATTCATGCAAAGTATGCCGGATAGTTTATCTGTTAAAAGGATGCATTCGATGTTTGTGGAAAAATATTCTAATATGTATGTTTCGTATGAAAGCTACAGAAAAATACTCTGCATCAGATTTAACATTAGTTTTGTATAGCCTCGTACAGATACCTGTAGTACATGCGACGCACAATCAGCAGAGAGGAAAATGGACGATTGACGTCACCTCAGGGGAAGTGTACTGTGGGAAACAAAGCTTGTTTACAAACATGCTTATTTGTTAGTTGGTAATTGCAGAAAGCAAAAATGTTGCGCATTCATAGATTTACATGCAAGGGTAAAAAATATTAGTATCAATTTCATGGTTAAGATACGCAAATACATAAGATTAATGTTAACCTGAAGAAAAAAAACTGTAAATTCCAAACAAATAATCCATGTTCTTGACGTACATCTCATTAGGGACATGTGAAGACAAACAGCTAAATGAAGGTTATGTTCGGCTGCGGTATCCATGGAGATAGGAATTGTATCCCACACCTGACTGAAGCTCCGCCTCTTTTCAAGTCGTCCATTGGGAATAAACGAATAGAGACACTGAACAAAGACTGTGCAGAGAGTAAGGCAGTTGAAGCATAGTTACGTAAATTATTCAGTTAAAACACGTTACACCTAAAAACAGGCTGAAATGTTTTACACTAGGATAGGACTTGCAAGGCTTGCATCACAGAAATAATCGTATAGGGAAGAAATAGCAATGAATTTTCAAAAGAATTTATGCTTATCTAATGTATCGACTAATGAAGTCTACTACCGCAGACAGATTATCAGTTCTCTTTCAACATACTTGTTTTGTCTACTGGTTATTCTGCTTTCTATACATACCCATAGACGGTTGCACATAGAGCAGCAGATGGAGTTTGTTCTATGTTGCATCATTTTATATTTTGTGAATCACATGAAGAAATCAAACACCTGATCATATTCTGTGATAGTGCATGTGGACGGAATAATGTCCATTTTGTAGTTCATTGTACCAGACGTCTTGTATCTGTGTTTCTTATTCGTGGGCACTCGTACCTCGAGTGTGATAGGAACATGACGCTATTCAATCAGAAATATCTAGCTGAAACACCAGAAGACTGGGTGGATAATTTTCGGAATGCTAGAAGTAAACCCTCATCATTTCATATTGAAGTTGATCAACCAATGATTCGTCAATGGACTAGTTATTTGACACCCGTGTACCGAAAAGTATGCCCATTTAAAACAAGACCCGCAAGAGAAATATTCATCTCCAACGAGCACCCACGATTCGTGGAATATCGAGACACTTACAGTGGCCACTGGGAGAGGCTGGATGTTAATGGTTCAGGATCAACATAGCTCCAACTAGCGATGTCTATCGCCGAGTTCATTCTTTCAGAGAAATCATACAAAGATAAGTGGACGAGTTATATGATATCTTTTCTCCTTTGAAAATATGCATTCTAAATATCTTACCCACCTTTTTATATTTTCTTATTGTTTCAGGTTTACTCGCAATTTCCAGAGAAAAATTTGCTGATTTGCAAGTACTTAGGGCATTTTGCGGACTACAAGGTCGGTCGAGCCTTTATGCATAGCCTTCCTCGTCATAATTAGAGAGACAAACACAAAAAACGCAGCTAGTATGATGCATTAGAATGTGAAATAATGTCATTGTTGGGAGTCAAATAACCTGACATCCCCCCTTCTTTGCTAGTGAATTGAGTATTTACATGGGTTTGTAACTTTTTACAGTATACGAAGGGGTTATAATTTATCAAGAATATGTCGGTAGTAAACCTGCACATTAGGCTACACATTAAATATACTGTCTTTGTATGTTATTGATAGTTGTATCATGCATTAAAGACGTTAACGTATACACTGTTAGCTCAGAATGTTGATAATATGACATTCTCTTTAATTTCTGTGTACCCTTCAATTACAAAGAGTCAACTTATGTCACTAACACTATATATATATATATATATATATATATATATATAGTGTTACACAGTGATTTGTTATTCGTTGTATTTATCAGTATTATATTTATTATCTTATAGCAATTGGTTTTGTCTTTTGGCAAATTTTTGTCAGTTCACTTGATAGGGTACGAATTTCTGAACTCAGAATACTAACAAACTATGTTATTGATAAGTTCAGAGCTATAATACTGGACTGTTGTACTAAGTGCAATTACAATTAATGAGGAATTGGACAGAAAAAGCGTATAATTCAAGTTGCTTTGATCGCTGACATAATCTGGAACGAACTGAAAAAAAAAAAAAAAAACATTCCTTTGACCTCTAAATGAAGCGTCATATATTTAATCACTAGTAAATTTATTTGTATGTCGAACTACAATGAAACCTGTTTACGACTCCGTAGCATACGTCACATATCTAGTTGACGATACGTGTCATTCATAAACCTCTCGCGCAAAGATTTTCGGATAGTAAAATTATTTTCAAATCAAGACGCGAGTATTTTTTAATTCGATTATTATAGAGGCCTAGATAATATCACATTAAAACTTATAAATATTACACTTTTCCATTTTTATAGATTTTGTTTATCGACGAACCGTTCTTAATTTTTTACTCGAAAGTAAAGCATAATATCGTATAGTGTTATGCAATTAAACGTCCGCTGAAAAAATATCTACTGGGCAAAAAATAATCTCATAGAATTTTGATGAGTAGTCAGATTTTATTGGCGACTGAGTATTAGTCGTCCGCTCGACATCGTACCTTTCCATACCAACTTAAGAGGGCGTGGCACATAATTCAACGCTAAAAGCATTAATCTATAACTGTAGGTTCCTTGAAGCCAATCTGCGAAAATTAAACAATAGCAATCCTAGACAATAGTTTTAACCAACGTTTTAAACTAAATTGTTTCCAGTGTTACGAACTTCTGAGGCACAATCTCTGACGCCGGAACCTCGTGCATTTAACTGTGGCGCAAGAGATCACGCGTAACGAATTAGTAATTATTAATAAATATTTACTCATAAAATTGGCAAATATCATTATCTAGGATTGTCATTGAGTATTTTGTCCATATTGGCTTCGAAAAAAATGTAGAAATCAATTGATGTTTTCAGGGTTAGTTATCTACCACGCACTCTTAAGATCTTATCTAGGCACAAAGCTTTACTATTATTCATTTTCCTATGGGACTTTAAACGGTGACAGTATCATTTTATTTGCGATATTTATGGTTCAAATTCCAGAGCTTATTTCTATCATTGTGTTTTTCGAATCCGGTTGGAATTTTCCTAGATACGGCAGTTTAAAAAGGCTGTTTTTAGCCATTTTGAGAGTCTTGAAAATCGCGTTTCCAATAAGCGATCCTAATTTTTCATAGATGTACAAACGTAATGAGCGTTGAGATGTTTCTTCCAAATATGATTACTTGTAACTCATTGCAATACGTTTCAAGCGCAGGTAGATATGATCCTTAATAAGCACACAACGCTAAAGCTGGGATAAACTGGAGACAAAAATGTATGTTGTCAGATGTTGTACGATGAGAAGTCCAAGCAACATTCCGCGTTCACTTGGCGTTACAAACATAAAATAATACCTAGACGTATTATGCGTTTGTTTCTAGACACAATATGACATAAATATATACAGGATGTCCCGTAAGTCCGGTCTCATAGGGCAAATATAAATTGGTGAGAAATATGGAATGTTTTAACAGTGTTGTAATGTGTTGGCGTATGACAGTAGCAGTTTGCTCACTTCCATGTGCCATTAAAACAGAAAATGCTCAAATTGATGGTCGCAATGTACTTTTGCACATGCGTATGCGATGGTTCAAATTGCTTTGTACACGATGTAACATGGTCGGCAGGATGGAGCGGCATGTAGTATAATGTTGTTATTCACAATAACATTTCATTACACTACAAAACTATTAAAACATTCCATATTTCACCAATTTCTATTTGTCCTATGATACCGGACTTATGGGACACCCTGTATATATGTATATATATATATATATATATATATATATATATATATATATATATATATATATATATATGTGTGTGTGTGTGTGTGTGTGTGTGATTCATTTCCTTAGTAAAGAAGCTCTTTTCATAAAGATTAAGAAATGCTCGTGCGAAATAGTAGTTCTTTTGAGAGTGGAGTTTTTTTACTTAGCGTGTTTTACGCCAGGGCAGTATACCGTGGTTTCCTACACGAGGTTAAACAATAAATTCTCATCTTCATGCTGTGCTAAGTGCCATTACTGTTCTCTTCCGTCCCGTCGGAGTGTTTCTTGAGCAGAGCTTACATCACGCAAATGGTTTCTTCGTGTCGGTATCCAATTAGCACAGCGTGGCAACAAAACCTGTTACATGGGTGTGACCTTGGATCCTGCAAGTGTGCACTAATACGTTATCAACGTATGCAGCAGAAAGGTTTTACTTTTCAATAAACAAAAAAGATTCCTTGAGGTTGATTAGCAGGCAATATTTTTTTTTTTTTTTTTTTTATTTCTCAAAGAAAATATTCAAAGCAAAATTTTGGCGTGACTGAAGTTACTCGTTAGATAATTTTAGTTAAGAAACATATTTACTTTATTTGTGGCAACTTCCTTTCAGTTAGTATTACTAAAGCTTTTAATTGCATAGTTTTCTTTATGGAAAATACAGATTTTCTATGAGAAGAAATTAATTCACATATGCACAATACATATTTTCTTTGAAGGAAATAAAATAATTTTAATTATTTAAAGCTTGCTTTAAATACATACTGTTTTTTTTTTTGTTACAGTTACTGTAATTTCTAAACAATTTTTTGCAGCAAATTTAGTTTGTAGTAGTTCATATTCAACAAACGTTTTTATTGCCACAAAATCAATGTGTCTCGTAGTAAAGAAATTGTTGTTAGAGTATAGCAAGTTAGGTGACGTCATAGCAAATTACAGGACTACAATTGTGAAGACCCGTGCTTATTGGTTTCCAGTTTTTAAATAATTTTTCGAAATCACTCCATGCGGTAAATGGGATAGTTTAATGAAACAATAGGGCACGGACAATCAATTTCCAGTTACTTGTCCTTAGTCCCTGGTAGTTAGTGGGCTTTACGTCCCGTCGACAGACTACAGACGATGACATATAACCTGGTACAATGACAGCAGCTAGGAGAGCAGTCGGCCATAACCATCCCAGCAATCGCCTGTAGTGATTTCGGAAAACCATGAAAAACCAAATCAGGATCGAACCCGGGTCCTCCTGAACACGAGTCCAACGAACTACCGTTGCGGCACCTCGCTCGGTCCGAGTCCCTGGTACCGTACATCCATGTAGGGGCCTTCCTATAGGCGGTTCGGGATCAAGTGAGCACTCAAACAATCCCTGCTAAAGATCTATTTTCAGCCATTTCGTATCTTTCCGCGCGTAACGGCTAACAATGGGAAATGTTTTACATCTATAGACACACCACTTAATGTTTACGCGTGTAAGATAAATAATGTAGTCGGTAGAAATCTATACAGTTTGTAAAAAAAGATTATTATTTATATAAAATACAATTATGTCGGTTTTAGTTGATTTTGGTTCAGCATTCTTGTATTTAAACAGGAAAGTACACGGAACTATGTTGCGTAATTTCACTGCCAACCATAAAAGCAGTAGAGCAACTATTGTTAATATTGAAGTATATACAGTAACGGCTAGTGATACTTTTCAAACGTTTAATTTTTAGTGCTCACTTTATCCCGGACGGCCTATAGACAGGCTGTGTTTGTGTGTGTAAGGTAGGGGCGGTAAGGTTGCCGTTGACCGACGTATGTAATACATTATCGCCTCTCTGCGCAAGCTACTCAGCTGGCATGTAGTTAGTTCTTTACTATTTTATGGGACTTTAAGTGGTGACAACAACAATATTTGTGTCCAGCGTACTTCAAAGTCAAACGCTTGTTTCTATGGTTGTGTTTTTCGAATCCGATCGTTAATTTGACAGATACGGCAGTTTGAAAAACCCATTTTGTTTTAAATTAACCCGCCGAATTTTTAAGTCTATAGCGACGTAGTTTGAAGCGTGTGTTGTTTTCGTAGATATACAAATATAATGCGCGTTTAGTAATTTCGTCAAAAAAGAATAATCGCAACTCTCTGCAACGCATTTCAAGCGCAGATAGGGAGGCCCCTTAAGGGTGCGATAAATTCGTAATTTTGTATCTTTATGAAATAGTGTTCGTTTTGTAGACGATACTTGTGAGTACAGTTTCCTCTTGCTAAACAATATTAGGTTTCATAGTTTACTCATAACGGTGCGTCAAAGTAAAAATTTGCTTGGTCTGCTGCCATGCAAATAGTGACAACCAACTGACCTACTTGAATAAAATTATTCGCTGTGATATTACATTCTATGAGCTATGCAATAAATAATTTTAAATACCATAACGTAATATTTGGAATTTAAAAAAAAATCGCGAAAGTACAGGAAAAAAGGAGAAAAGTCAGCAATTTTTTAAAATACAAAATAGTTCACGGGATTTAAAAAAAAATGTTTTATTACGTTCCCCGTGGCATGTTATTTCACTGTGAATTATTTCATTTACGTAAGCCAATTGGTTTTCACAATTTTCATGGCAGAAGAACATACCAATTTTGACTTTGTCACTCCGTTATGAGAAAACTATAAGAGTTAAAATTGTTTTGTAAGAGGAAACTTTACTCACAAGTATCGTCTACAAAACTAACACTATTTCATATAAATATAAAATTATAATTTTATCGCACTTGAACACCCTTAAGGTGGCCGCTGACCAGGCCGCTGAAGGACTGCACAGCTACTGCCGTTACAAGATAATTCGAAAACTGCTCAGTGCGTGTCAGTGGTGCTTACGTAGGAATAGCATTCGAAGAAAGTATCACACTTCTATATTAATTTAAGGTCTTCCATTCAGATAAATGTTATCTGTAAAGTCTATTTTTACGTTGCCGAAAATGGCGGAAATGGGTTTTGTTAGTGGTTCTTTGTAAGTATGAAAATCTTGGCGCAGAATTTTTGTGAAACGGTACAGGCGTGTACAATAGACTTTAATGTATTACGTCATATAATGATAGGGTCACCACTGAATATCTCATAGCGGTTAGTTGTCGGTGAGAAGACCGTACGCCAGTTCCGTGACTAGCGCCTAGGGGCTAGGATGCGCGTGCTATGTCGCCCTTATCGCCTCCGCACTTCCAGGTCACGCCAAAAATACGCCTAAGCAGACGGTTACCTTCAATGATTTAACTGCTTTGTCTCCATCTCGGTCGTAGAAGAACAGGTCTGGACACTCGCCTGGAAACTTGACCCCTTTGTTGTTTGGCTGTAGTTCGTCAAGTTATCGAGAATGTCGTACTTTTCGGGGCTGTAATCCGGGCGGTCGGAACTCCGCCCACATTTTTCCATTGTTAACACTATAAAGTAAATAAAGATCGCTGGAGCCATGATTTAAAATTGTGAACGAAGGAAGTATTTCATAAATTGATAAAAAATAGGTTTTGATAAATTGTTGGTCTTAGTGGGCGGGAAGTGGGCAGAGTTTGAGCTCGACCGCCCGGATTATAGCGCAAAAATGTATAGCATTAACGGTAACTTGGTGAACTGCAGCCAAACAACAGTAGGGTCAGGTTTCCAGGCGAGTGTCCAGACCTGTTCTTCTCCGACCGTGGTCTTCGCATATAAGCCTACAGGATGAGTCGGGAGAAAAGGGAAATATTCTAGGATGTGATAGTACTGGCTTTATGATAAAAAAAAAGTTCATATAAACATGGGGTCAACATGTGACGGTTGTCGAGATCGTCCTGTTTGAATGAAAAACACTGATAACCTGCCAAATTTATGTTATTGTTTTATTTGCTTTGATGTTCTCGTTTCAGTGGCAAGGAGACTGTAAACTAAATTAAAAAAACACTTTTCTCTTTGTGTTTGTGGTAGTACCACTCACTGGCCACCAAGGTCTCCCGACCTCAACCCCTTAGATTATTGTTCATGGGGGTGGGTGAAGGGTGAAGTCTATAGACGTAAAGTTAATACACAAGACGAACTGCTTGCTCGCATATGAATGCTTTTGCTGGCATACAGGAACGTCATGATTATCTTCTACGGGCAACACATCACATTCCTCAGCGAGTGGACAAATGCATTGAAGCCGATGGTGGAATATTTCAGAATTTATTGTGAAATCATGTCACCGGACCAAAGAAAGACAAGACATGAAAAGAAAGGTAGTGTAAATCCTGTTATTTCAGCTATGGAAAGATGTGTTAAAAAACAACTTATTGCAAGTAAAATTTGTTTTATTTTATCGAAAAATACAAAACTAGCTATTTACTCGCATTTATTTGTCACAATCTTACTAAATTGCAGTGCTATAGCTAATCTGGGTGACAAAGATTGTCTTACTAACCCTAGCAGGTTAGTTTTTGTAAACATCCTTTGCAAATAAAATTGATGCGTTCTATACCCCCACGACCTTGTAAATAGGGTAGAAAAAGGACGATACAAATAAAATAAAATAAAAATAATTTATACTTTTACCGCGACGACTATTTTTAATTATTTTACCCTCAACAAAATTTAAAATCTGAATAATATATTACCTACTTCTTTTATTTTGTTTCATAATACGAAATGTTTTTAAATATTAACGTGTATTATAATTGTTTAAACACAAAATTAAAATGGCGATGTTTCGTTCTTTTGTTGTATAATACTCGTCGTAGATAGGTAGCCTAGTTTCGGTTGAAATACAGGATTATAATACTTGAACAAACACCAGCAGACGACTTTACGGACCTATTTGGAGATTCAGTGTGATACTCTACCTTAGTAAATTTCCACTAATAATCCCCAAAATTTTCGGCCTAAAATTTGTCACGTGGTAATTTAGGCACATAAATGGCAGTCTTGTAGCGGATTCGAACACGGCTTGTGTCAGTTTTTCCATAGACGTAGGTAGACTCAGCTGGTGGCATGGGGAGGATCTAGGCTGGTGGCCAGGGGAGGATCTAGGGTGAATCTAAGGGGGGGAGGGGGCAGACTGCTCCGGGTTAGAGGGGCGCTGGTGGTGCCGAATATTTAACTTGGGAAATGAAATGTAAATGAGTGTAAAAAAGTATACAATATCTGCCAATATTTATACTTGTACTATTTTCGTATTTTAGTATTTTTATTAATCTTGAACAACATGTAATGTTATTAATACAGTATTTATAATTGGAATGCACGCTTTAAACACTTCTAATGGTAGTTAGTAAGTACAGGTTTGATGTATTTCTACTAATATGTTATGCTGTTATTTACACGAACGAAAAACAACGTATGCAAGATACGTTTATTACTTCTGGGTTGATTGGACTGCTGTGAAAATGTGAGGGGACAGAAGGGGGGTAGGGAGCAAATCACATTTCTTGCCCCGGGCGAAGGAAAGCCTAGATCTGTCCCTCCTGCGGGCGACAAATCAACAAGTTTGCTGCTGAATACGTGAATATGAAACACTTGGACGCGACGTGGCGTCGTGTGTCCGTACATCTGGCGACACCGAGATGAGGACACGACGGCGCCAGTGGTGCGATTCTCTCCCTGATTGTCGCCGGCGACGAAGGACACTGCCTGGTGCCTAGAGGAGGTCACTATCTCCGCCGTCATCTCGAGTCCAAGCAAATATTCCACTGACACCTCTCCCTGCGTGCAAGCCACGAGTGCGACCTGCCGTCGCGCCAGTTATTTACTAACCAAATGAACAACGCATGCTTTATGCGTGGTCGTAATGTGGGGCTCCCCAAACTGCGCTTTAGCACTTCCAGGAAGAAAATATGAAAATGTAAGCTGCTGCCAGGACAAACACTTCTCATGGCGGCCGCCTGGCTGGCACTCGATATAGCTGCAACTTGCTAAGAAAAACAAAACACTTCAGAACTACTTATGAAATCATACGACTTTTTTTGTACCTACTGTTTTTGCAGTAGTTATTTTTTTAATTTTAAGAGTGTGTGGTAGATAAATAAACACTAAAAATAAATAAATTGATTTCTACGCTTTTTTCGAAGCCAATATGGGTAAAATATCAATGGCAATCCTAGATAATGGTATTTGCCAATTTAATGAGTAAATATTTATCCAGAATTACTAATTCGTTACGCGTGATCTCTTGCGCTGCAGTTAAATGCACGAGGTTCCGGCGTCAGAGATTGTGCTTCAAAAGTTCGTAACACTGGAAACAACTTTGTTTAAAACGTTGGCTAATACTATTGTCTAGAGGATTGCTATTGTTTAATTTTCGCAAATTGGCTTCAAGAAACCTACAGTTGTAGATTAATTCTTTTAGCGTTGAATTATATACCACGCCCTCTTAAACGAGAGAAGATATTCAAAATCCGTCTGGCAGTTTTGTTAAAAATGTTTTTTTGCTGTGACAGCTATTTTTTCAAAGCAAGAAATTAGACAGTTTCGACTAAAAAAGTAAATTAACAAGAATTTCGCTAATTACATAACTAGCCGAAACCATTAGTATTCAACGCAATGAAACAAAAATCAGCCAACGTGGAGGACATCATTGTAAAGAAAACTTCTAAACAGAATTTTGATATCTGCTACCGTTTTCGCGTAAAAAAGTAATATCGCGAAAAAGTAGCATGGCACCGAAAAATTCATGATTTTATATAACTGTATCAGACTCTGTCCCACAAATATATGTGTATATTTTCCGGTTTCATAGTTTTCGTTCAAGAGCATGTCAAAGTAGACGTTAGACTATTTTCGCTACTTATTCAAATTATAAACTAATCAAACGTTACGAAGGAAATAATTATGGATGTAAGTAAACATATTATGCTACAAAATGACACCTTTTTTATTTCAGATAATGTTTATTCCTTAAAAATATAGTTTCTCGAAGATGCGCAAAAATTAATGTACAGTACTTTCTAGATTTGTTTTAAAAGTAACAAAATTTACGTGAAATTGCAAAGGTGTCATTGTGAAGCTTAATACGATGGACAACTTGAAGTACACGCCCTTCGACGTCTCTCCGCAGGGGGAGAGTACTGTGGGAAACAAAGCTCGCTTAGTTGGTGATTGCAGAAATACAAAAATGTGTGCACTCACTTGCACGCAAGTGTAAAAAAATCATTAGTTTAATTTCGAGGTTAAGATATGCAAATGCATAAGATGAATGTTTACCTGAAAAAGCGGCAAATTACAATCAAATAATACATTTCCTTTATATACATCTTATTCGGGACGTGTATCCCACACTAGACTGGAGCTCCACCTCATTTCAAGTCGTCCATTACTTTCACTCTAAATTATTTCATTCGTATAGATTGATAAATTTTTACTTTGGTTAAGTAGCAAAAAAAAAAAAATCCAACCGATACAATTTTACATATGATTGTACGAAAACTATTGAACCGAAACATATTTTATTTGTGGGAAATAACTATATCAAAGTAATGTGTAAGAGATGGACAGTGTTTGGTACCATTATAATATTTCGAATTTAGAGCAGTCTTAAAGACACAACGCATATTGTAAACATTATTTTAATGCCCTGAAATATGGCTAAAATTGGCTTTTTCAGACGGTTGTTTCTCAAGCTATATGTACCGGATTTGTTAGACATTGCGACAGTGACGGGTTCGTAGTATCACTGCTTGAAGTCCCACAGCAATAACATTACTGCGAGAACACTGCGAGCGAGTTTACGACATTGGACGTAGAGGCGATATCACAATACAAGTGCCGGCCAGCGTCGCTCGTAGCGTATAATCGACTTTCGCCACACACACAAACACACCCTTTACCAGTCCTGTGGAGAGTAGAGGTTTGCAGGATAAATTATACGAGACATGAATCAGTAGTCCTATCTGTCGAAACGTACTTACATACCAACACTTGCATTTTCGTTAATTTTAGTGCAGTCCACATTTATGTTGGATATTTTAGACTGTTTTATTAATTCCCTGAAAATCGTGAGTAAATAAATATTTTCATTCTTAAAAACACTGAAATGAGACTAACTAAAATTTGCTCCCACGTGTTTATTCCTAAGGAAGTTAAATCCAGGCATATACTTGACTTCGCATTCAAAACTTTGAAATGTCATGTCATAGACATGACGGGCGCACGCTGTCTGTCAATAAGTCAGCTAGTTACAATGCTATGTATACGTTTCTACGTGTCTATATACTATGCAGTATTTACTGAACAATATAACATACATATTTGCTGAATGTGTTTTAATAATTACGTAGCGTTTTTGAAATGATTGTAAGGGAGCTGTACGTTACATCTATTGTAGGTGTTTGGTTTTTTTCTGCAAAATATTAAAATTATGTTTATTTTTATAATAATTTTGGGCTGATTTAGAAACATGTTTGCGAAATACTTACTTGACGAATAGAGGTAATTTCCAAAACAAATGTTTCGATTCCTAGAAAAAAAATTTTAAAATAATTGTTTATTTGGAGGCACTTATTTTTTTTATATTGCATTTGGTTAATTTTTAAATTTTTAATAACTTAGATGTAAGGTTAAACGTCAGAGGAACTTCTCCCTTCTTGACTCTTCAATCAGGGCTTCATTATGTTCCAGAAATTTGTGCGGCAAAAATTTCTTTACTCAAAGCATGCAACCTGCACCAAGCCATATTACTGTAATATTGTAATGCTTCTGTATTTTGAGTAGTTTGGCTTAACAATATGATAAATTGTTGTAATTTTATAAAATACATATAGATAAAACGCTTGAACTTAATATTCTAATGTATGATTTTAAATTGATTCCAGATGCTTTAAATGAAAATACTATATCAAATTCGGGTATCTTAAAAAATTGCGCAAAAAATTCTTGCTTCAGGGCTAGAAAACGACGTCTGATACTATAGCCTGTCCTGTGTGGTATAGTAACTTACCTTCAAAAGGAAAAGGGTTTACTGTAAGGATTATTAAGAAGATTTGAGAATTTTAGTGCCTGGCGTATAAATGGTTTTGCGTCGGGTCACAGCTGTTATTTTTTTACGCGATACTGTTAAACTAATATCCTATATATTTGTCTATGAAAGGAATACACTCTTCAAATTACGCTTCTATAATTTAAAAAATGCAGTTTGTTTATTACAAACGAAGTTTTACGGTTAATTCAACACGACTAAAAAACGTAGTTTTTATTTGTTAGACTGATATAAATAAAAAAATATCAGTACCGGATTCGTGACACCCAAAACTAGATGACAGAGTCGGCATTTATTGCATCAATCAAATAAAATTGTAGGTTCACCACTCAAGTCCCATAGAAATATAGCAACTACGAAAACACAGCACGCCAGTTTAAGACCGCTGCGTGTAGGGGCGAAGTGATTCGCGTCGCGAGTGGCAATCAGGCCCTTATCGTCTCCTGTACAGACCGTGCGTCAAACACGGAAATTTACGTCTGGTACATACGTCTTATTTGTTACTGTTTAATATGTCATACGAGTACAATACATGTTTTGATGTCTGGCCAGTAGGTAACCACTTATTTGGTTTAATTTACAGTCTGATTTTAGGCACACCTATGCTTTGAAATCCAGGTACTTCAACGCTGTTTTCTGACGCAACTAATTTTATGGCATAACGACTTGTTACTCTAAGAATAATCAGGCGTCTAGATGCAGTATACAATTCAGCGGCTTAGTCGGAATCCAAGGTTGGAATGTCCTGATCTGTTATCAACGAATGACGACTAATGTCGCAGTTCGCAACCAAAGAAATACCCTAATATACCTACAATAAGCTATTTACATATTCCACACATAATTTTACTATTTCTTTCAAAGTTATTATTAATTTATGTTAAAGATACACCCCAGTAGGCCTAAAGAATTAAAAGAAAAAAACTCCGCGGGCCTTTCCGTTACCTCTACGAATTGTTTTATTATTAAATTGTCCATGTTCCTGTGAACGTAAGTAAAAAATGTCGGTAGTAATTTCAAATTATAGTTGTGGTCGCCAGCATAAATGCCAGCTGGTAGGCATAGCGAAAATTAAAATATTAATTACGGTAAGGATATGCAACTCTCAACGTAATTTTCATATATAATTAAATATATTTTCTTCTACGCTAATTTCAGCAAGTTGTGTAAGGACCTAGAAATTATGCGTACATTGTAGCAGAAATTTTATACACCTGGAAACAATGGTCGCCAGTGTATCGTGCTTCATTCAAATAGTCTAGTCTCTCACTAGAATGTAATGACGTCACTGAAGAAGCCGCTAGCAAATAGGGTCAAGGCCTCGAAGCGGACTATGTCAGCAGTAGCATATTTCACAATCACGCGACACGCTCGAAATAAAGGTCGGGGTGTGACGTCACCAGTGTACAATGCTCAGTTCATCCAATGGGGTTACATTACGCGGCAAAGACATGGTCACAAACCAACCGTTATCTTGTTTACGAACAATAAGTGTTGTGCATATCGTTCAAGAAAAACACAGTGGGCGCTGTCAGGCGATAAGATAACAATTAAGGAGTGGAAAGTACCTACTTAGAAGCTTCCCTTCCCCTTTTTTTCGCCTAACATGTCAACGCTGAGTCATGGATGGAAAGTAACTAGTGTAGGTAGTCTCGGTAAATCGGGTATCTTTCCGCTATATCTTAGTTATTACACAGTTTACAATATTCATGTACCTATACAAAGTATATGAAATTATTATTTTAAGAGAATTCTTTCATTAGAACAAAGAAGCCAAAGGAAATTTTTCCAAAATAATTAAAGGAGTATAAATTTCAGTTTGTATTTGAATGAACAACTATATTATAATTTCTGTAAATTTAAACCACACAGGTGTATGCCATATATATATATATATATATATATATATATATATATATATATATATATATATATAGTATTCTGCATGTTTACGAAGCATTTTTACTATGTCACACACACAAAAAAAAATATATGCATAAAATATAAAATGCTTCGTAAACGTACAACGCATAATATTGAACCTCTTTATGTGGTATCTGTTATCTCGTTTCCAAAGTTTTTTACAGTGTAAAACATTGATATGTGTTTCTAACTAGGTTAGTGCGTGCATGTCACAGCTCTAGAGAATTATGAATATGACCCATAATGAAGTATACATTTATCTTAATGAGACTGGTGCATATAAAACCGACTAACGGTTCAACCGCCCACGATGCCTCTCAAAGTGACCATTGTGGTTACATAACACATAAAGTTGCATGTGTTCTAACAACAACATTGGTAGTTGTAACTGCATTTATGAGGAGTTCTTGAGGACGTACACTTTCAGAACGCCCGTTTGCGAGTACGTGTTTTCTTACAAACTTAAAATAAACATAATCAAGCGGCGAACGGAAATACGAAGTCTCACGTTTTAAAATAACAGACAGTTTAGTACCCAGTGCCTCAGGCATCGAAACTTCTGGAAGAACATACGGTTTTTGTTTTCACAGGGCCTCGTATGTGCTGCTAGCGGCAACAGAGACAAAACTGGTGAACTCATCAAAGGCACCGAACGTAAAAAAATGTGCACATAAAAAATTTTACTTGCTTTTTTATGGCTGCTGGAGAAAAAAGCTGATGGCTGGTTGCCGTATATTGAACTGTGTTTTAAAGTTCCTTTCTTCGACCTCACTTGAAGTCAACGACCTCAAAATACAAAGCGAAGTGTGTACAGAAATAAACCATTTTCAACCTCTTTGAAGGGAAATATATGATAACCTCTGCTCACCGCAAATTCTCTTTGTAGATCCCAGTAGAGCTCAAACAAGAAGTTCCTGTCCAAACGGCAAATTCAAAGTTGTACTTTTTTTTTTCATGTTCTATGTACTAACTGATCCTTGTATTCAATAATCACAATGTAAAAATATTCCTAAATTATATTTACAGTGTCGGGTTCAATCCGTTTGTTGGTAAAAGTATTTCCGACGAAAATAAGGCTAAAATAAATAAACTACAGGCGTCGTATATGTACGAAAATTCATCATTTCTGGTAAGAACTAGTAATTATACGTGCTCCTAAAGCCTGCTACACATTTTGGAATTGAACAAAAAATTTCATTTCTCCCACGCCAGGAATCGAACCTGGATCGCCTGAGTTAAAGTCAGGTATCTTAGCCGCTAGACCACGTGGGATAACAGCTCCGCATGTATAATTTAAGTATTATATACTCATAGAGATGCCGTTTTTTATACGAATAAAATTAAACTTAAATATTTCTTTGCCATTAATTATATTCAAAATTTTTCGGAACTTCAACTCTCTAATGAGCCGAAAAGACGCGAATGTGTCTTCCGATAAATCATCCATATAAATAAAGCGACTTGTGATGTTAAGAAGTTATTTGGTTCGTAGTATTTGGAAATCAATTTCAGGATTTTAAAAATTTACTCTCCTTAAAATATAGCATAATTGGGGCAGCTATCGTTTACGATCGATTGTCGATTCAGCCCGAAACTGAATCTCTATTGTTGGGAATTGGATTTTAATGTAACATTTATAAAACAAACGTCTAAACATAAATTCCAAAAATTATCAAAATTCGGCTTTTAAAATTTTTGAAATAAATGAAGTCGATGAAACCTTGATATCTATCGAACCCGTCCAGATATCAAGGTGCTATTCGACTAAGAGTTGATTATGATGATTTATACAGTATAAATTCAGAAATTGGTATCAGTAATTAACTTTTTTTCTTTTTTGATTTAAATGGATTAAAAATGTGTTCTCGTAAACGTGATGTAGCTCTAATTCGACTATCTACTGTCGTAGTATTCTTTCAGGAGGAAAAGTATTTCCAGAATTTTTATTCTATTACTCGACCCATGAGGGGATAAAAAGGTGTGAAACGTGTTTCAGATAAAATTCGACATGATCGAAACTCGTTGAGATATCGAGGCGTTACTTGCTCTAGAATGTCATATACGTAAATACATACAAATTAATTTAGCAATTTTTAAAATTCCATCCTTGAATATGCGAAAATCATATATATTATTTTTAATATATTACTTACATACCTCTAACCAAATAGACTTTCTTCTCGGTTATCACTTAGAAAAAAATATTTATACAAATGTCTAAAAATAAACTTAAGAATTTTCCCCCCGAAATTATATTATTAAGGAAATGAAAGGATGCGAAATGTATTTACGAATAACCCTAGATATCTATATAGCCCTCTGAGTTGTGCGTATCCTTTCTGCTTCAGATTGATATTTGTACACCTATAAATACCTGAATAAAAATACAGAATTTTTCGTAATTCACAAGATGAAGGAGGTATAAGGGGTATTATGTTTTATCAAACGTTTTTTTAACTTGAGCAAAAAATTTAATCGCTTAAAATCTCTTTTTACATAAAAAAGAAGAAGAAAGAAATTCCAGGATATTTTTAGTTTCAAGATTTAAGCGGGCGATTAAAAAAATCTATGCGACTTCTCTTATTATTTAATATCCTACACAAAATCCGATAACATATCTTGGTACTTTATGCTTTAGTACACTGTATCTATTATTAAAATATATACCACTTCGCTTCCTTCGTATTTGCGTTTTTGTTACTAATAATATATTTATTTTGTAAACCGTTTAAGATGGCGTGGTACATAGTTCAAATCCAAAAGCATTAATCTATAACTATAGGTTTCTTGAAGCCAATTTGCGAAAATTAAACAATAGCAATCCTAGACAATAGTTTTAGCCAACGTTTTAAACAAAATTGTTTCCAGTGTTACAAACTTCTGAGGCACAATCTCTGACGCCGGAACCTCGTGCATTTAACTGCGGCGCAAGAGATCACGCGTAACGAATTAGTAGCTCTGGATAAATATTTACTCATAAAGTTGGCAAATACCATTATCTAGGATTGTCATTGAGTATTTTATCCATATTGGCTTCGAAGAAAGCGTAGAAATCAATTGATGTTTTCAGAGTTTCTTTATGTACCACGCACTCTTAAGGAAACAACCTGGAAAATAACTATGGCCATCGAGGAATAATTTATACGGAGTTACTCGTTTTAATCATATAGGGAGATTTATGAAGGCAAAAGCCCTTAATTTGTTTACTTCGTTACGTTAGAGTATTACTTCAACTTGAATACTTCAGCAGTATTTAAAATAAAACGTCCACCACGAACGTCTCAAAGCAAAAAACTGCCTTGTAAAATAGCTTGTTCACGAATAATAATGACCGTTCGCCTCCCACCAAGCGATCAGGGTTCGATTCCCGGCGGGATGAGCCCCAAGGATTTTCGCATGTGGGAATCGTTCCGGACGGTGCCGTTGGTCAGAGGGTTTTCTCGGGGATCTCCCATTTCCCCTGCTCTTTCATTCCGGCGCTGCTCCGTACTCACCTCATGTCACCCCTCACCAGCCTTAAAGACCTCGATGTTAAGCACTGACCAAAAATATCTCGTTCCCTCACGAATTATAATCTGGTTCGCTGACAAGAGGGCGGTGACTTCGAAGTGAATGAGGGGTGTTTCTGGAGGGGAGGAGGCCCCTGGGTCCAGCGTTGGTCAGGTTAATTTTTTATATTGTGAATGTAGTTGTATATATCTACGCAAAAACATACACATTTTATTATCAAATACTATTGTTAGCCATTAAGCTTTTGCGTTCCTTTCGCTTAATTTATCAATAGTTATACAAAAATATGCTTACAAAAAAGATAGTATTTTGTGTATCTCCAACTATAAGAAAATAATAACTATTTAGGTGAAGCAGTACCGATCAATATTGAGAAATAGTTAAATGCTGGGAGGTATCTGGTTTGATTCCTGGCTTTAACCATCGTCATTTCGGTTTATTGTGCTGCGCGTAAGTCTTCAGGGCCCCATACCATTCCAAATCCCAATTGTTTTAATATGAAAACTTAATATAACGTTACTTTTGCTGCTGAATAAAACCGGAAGTAACGAAATGTGAAATGAGACAAATTATACGTAGGAAAAAATAATTTTCCTAAAAGTTTTATTTCATTACTTATCAGTTCACTGCCCTGGGCCCCCTGGACATTTGCTCCTTTTAGCCCCCCCCCCCCCAATCCTTCGTCATGATGGCTCAGCATCACGGCCTAAGAGGAAGAGGTCTTGACACTGCGTATGCTCTCCAGCAAGAGAAAGTAACCCCTTCATGTCGCCGAGCGCTAGTAGTAATTTGGTGGAC
>PNEQ01128446.1:29745-51392 GCA_003012365.1 Medauroidea extradentata
TGTTTACATCTCGCGTTTTAACATTTTTGCAATTATTTACATAAAATAATGTTAATAAGGTAAGCTGATATAGTATATACATGTTCCATGTCCATAAATGCATTGGCATGTGTGGAACTGTTTATAAAAGTAGTCTGAAGAAATATATTGTGTATTATTGTTTTAGTGAACACATTCGAACAAAAACTATATTTCGTGCACTACAAAATTTTATAATCGTTGCAATGTGCATCTACATATAAAAGATTGAAAAATTAAATTTTATTTTTGTAAAAAAAAGCGTTCCAATACAAAATTACGTTCTCATTTTTTTTTCTTCGATATAATACTCGCAATTCGGGTAACAACTTCACATTTTAAGGTAAGCCAAATACAAAAACAAGACAAATCTTCCACCAAATTACTACTAGCGCTCGGCGACAAGAAGGGAGTCACATTTTAGGCTCCTGTCATTGTGCATATTTGTATGTCACCCTCTATAATGACCGCGCTGTCGACGAGACGTTAAACCCACTTACCTTTCCTCAGTTGTGGATTTTCACGACATTTCCCGTTTATATGAGCTTCGCAAAGGCGCGAGAATTTTTGAAGACCATCTTGTCTAGAAAGGATCATTTTAAAACATTAACTATGGTGACTTTAGATGTCAACTTTTGAGTGTGTTATAATCTATAAAATTTGATTGATAATTAGGTACACTTGTATATATTAACAATATATATTAATTTAAATCTTTAAAAAAAGAACTCAGACTCACGGGATACTAAATTTCTAATCAATCAGGTCAGGCAGAAGTTGCTCACACCCCTTCAACAATTAGAAATGAGCTGATGATATTCAAACGGTTGAACATTGTTTCTTGAATAATAGATATTAATACTTTCCACTAAGTCATATTTAAAAAAAAAACTAAATCAAAATTGGTTTACCCGTTTAGGAGCTACGATATCACACACAAACATGCAGGTACACAGATGCACACGTTAAACTATTAACATCCCTCTTTCTGGTCGGGGGTTCAAAAGTTGCAGAAATGTTTTATTTATCTGAAAAATAAAAAAAGTAACTATGGTTTTCAGAAATAATGAGTTTATCCCGAAGACGAAACAAAACATACTATATTTCCAGAGAAGAACCGCAAAACGACGTTTCGGGAACTTTTAATATGTTCCAGTTTTCAGGCGAAGAGGCACAAGGTCCGAGAACACGAGTACGACAGGCGCCTATATCGCAGTGGAATATGTTCAAAACAAGTAGCCTACATCTAGTCATGCACTTCCATTGCACAACTCTGTCAAAGATCGTGTTGTAGAGAGAGAGAGAGATATTTTGGTAAGCGCCTAACATCTACGTCTTCAGCGCTGGTGAAGAGTGACATGAGATAAGTATGTAGCAGCGCCGGAATGAAGGAGCGGGGGAAACGGTAGATCCCCGAGAAAACCCGCCGACCAAAGGCATCGTTCGGCACGACTCCCACATGCTAAAATCCGGGAACCGACCCCGCCGGGAATCGAACCCGGATCGCCCTGGTCAGAGGCGAGAGGTCTGACTTCTCGGCCACTGTCGACCCTCGTGTTTTATAGCACTCAATAGGAACTGCCCACTACCACCAAAACGAACGGATTGAAAACACGTTTTCAACTTACTTTTTCGTAAACTGTTGCCACGCAGAATTCACACACTCCCAGGGGTGGATTTAAGTGGGCGGGTGAGGGGGGGGACTACCGGACTACCCCTCCACAATCGATGGAGGGGGGAACTACCGGACTACCCCCCCCCCTTCAAATTGTGTTCAACATTATGTAGCCAAGGTATGTCCAGTTGCCTCAAGGAAACTGGAGTTTTGCTCTATGATGATCCAAGTACATTTAATGTGTTCTACTTGTATGCATGTTATTTGTAATTTTCTTTAACAGTATACAACACACTTTTGAGATGGCTGGTATTTGTTACAACTCATAAAATAACATAAGGCTCCCATACAAAAAGAAATTTATGTGTTTGTAAATCCACCACTAGTCACCTCGACTTGACTCATCCTTTATAACAGCCTAATGTGACCTCAGAGGACAGCGCTGTTGCTAGCCAGAGGTGTGTCATCGGCAGGAACAGCCGGCGTGTCGCCTGATGTGTTATCAGGCTCGTGTCAGTGCAGATAGCGCTGGCAAACAGCGAAAAATATGCCACTATCTCTGAGCACATCCCGAGCCTTCGCAAAGTTGGCCTCGCCTGCAAGCAGGACAGAGGGGCGATTGTCCGCCGACATCTGGTCTGTTGACCGACATAGACAGGCAACACCCGTCCAATATACAGCGACAGCTTCGTTCTTATTCTTATCTACTCTCTCCAGTAAACTTCCGCTCGCGTTGGTCAACAACATTTCAACTTACCTCCATGTGTTTATATACTTTCATTCCGATCAAAACATACAGCCATTGGACAGAGTTATGAATCAATAGACTTATCCGTAAAAATACCGTAAGTGTTTTCGGATTTGAAACAATTAAACAAAACATATATAAAGCCCTATAGATCTAATATTCGTAACCACAGGATATAAGGTGTAAAATACATTTTATAAGACCGTTTCAAACAGAAAAACATTTTATAACCGAACTAGCAACTATCGTTTAGTCTGCTGATGCAAACTACCATGTTTTGCTACTACTAAATTAAAATGGGAATTTATATGAAAGTAGATTTTTCAAGTGACAATACTTTAAAAACTCTTAAACAAAACATTAAAATTTGTTTGTATTAATGTAAAAAAATTCTTAGTTGAGGCAGTCAGACGGGAATGTTTTTCTATCTAATCGAACTACTATAAAGGATACGAAGGACCAGTGGTAGGGATAGGACCTTTGTGCGTCTGAAGGCTAGCTAGGAAACAGAATAAATAAATATTTACAAAAGCGACAATTTAATTGTTCTCATTGTTGTTATCGTACCAGCTCTCGGGGCGTTTAGGAATGTAAACAGTGCTTCGTGCTTCAAGCTATTAGTTTATATAAACACATGTGGTGCTTGAGACACTCCAATTAATTAGTATATTAATTAAATATCTAGAAATGAAGAACATTACAATTCGAGATTCTACATCAGATAGTAACTAACTCTTTCAGAAGGGACGTAAAACAGTTTTTCAAATATCAGTTTTTAAATCATTGTTATTGTATGAGCTCTCGGGGAGTACGTTAACGGTAAACAAAGTCATATGGAATTTGAAACATTGATTTAAACAACCGCTAACACTTCAAGAAATACTGCTGTTCTTTGTTTGTATCTCAGTTATGCATTTACAAATGGTAAATGTGACGTTACTTACAAGTAAATTTCCTCACGAACTATAAAATAGGCCCTACTAAACTACAATGTAACCAAACATCCATGAATTCCGACACCATGACAATCCAAAGAGGAAAAATATTAATACAGGACGAACTAAATACGCGTAAATGAAGTTAGCTTTGTATGTAGTGTATGTGTACAAAGTTTGATGATATTCTGGAAATTATTTCCTATGATATGCAGTACTATGCTAAAACTATAAAAATGGCCGCAATTTTGAAAATATGAAAAGGGTGTAAGCGAAATATATAAAAGTCAAGTCAGGTTGCTAGGTATTATATGCGTACAAAATTTAATGAATTTCGGTCCATTGTTTGAGAGTTTTTAGGGGTGGACACACAGACACAAAGACAGAAACGTGATCTCATAAGACTACTTTTTCCTTTGTAAAGTTGGCTAAAAACCACGTTTTGTTTCTTCTGTTACTACTTTACTAATTTATGCAGTGGCTAGGTTACACGTGCATAGACGTGCATGGAACATGCAGAACACTTGGTTCGCGGCTGTACTCGGATTGGGAAAGCCTAACCGCGATTGAAGCCATATTTACCTCCCATAATTGCTAGTTTCTAACAACTGAAGGAAGGGCGGAAAACCGGTGCAATTACCGTAATGACAGAAGTAGGATGTGCAGTAACATGCAATTTTAAACATAAAAGTGATCTACAGGCAAATCGGATGAGGTGCATTATTTATTAAGGCTTTAAAGAACTCAAAAAAATATTGGTCGGTAAAATAAGTGAAATAAATTTGCTGTTTGATGATAAGTATTTCCAAATGTAAAATTTGGCTGCCATAAAATATAACAATTCACAAAATATACACAAATTTAGATCATTTGACACTTGTATTAATACACATTAATTTTGAACCTTTTGCGTGTGAGATAAAATTAAAATTTCCTTTTTTTATTGTGCAGTGCAAAATACTGTGAGCGTAAAAACGTATTGCCGAGAAGATAGCTCACGCAATCTCTTGGTGAGATTATAAACTGCTTCGCTGCTCGCAAACAGAGCCATGTTCTTCCGACGGAAAGCGTCGTAACATCTGAGCACGTAGCTTTAAGTAAGTTAAGTTGGGCGGTTGGTAGACCTTAAATGATTCCATAACAAAAGTTCATCAATTATATAAAATAACTCAAATTTCAATTATCTGGATAGTTAATTAAGAATATATGTAAATCTACATCAGGTAGGCCTAATTCGCTGCCAACTATACAATACGTGAAGCAACCGTTGTTAATATTTTATTACGTATTTCTTATCACTATATAACGTTTATTATTTTTTTATATTACCTTACATTAATGTTGCATTACATAAATATACATTCACAAACACAGACATTTTATCGAAGACTAATTTCTAAGGCATTCACTTTTTCTTTTTTTATTTGTGATATAAATAACCTTGCGATAAACTCATATACGTCTATTAAATCTGATAAATAATTAGGATGTGATAAGTATAATATTATTTTTAGTTCAGAAATAAATACTCTCTGCGATAAAACGTTTTCAGTTATTTCAAACAAAATAATGTTATGATTTGTAAATGAAAAACACAAAACGAGGCGTGTGACCCCACCTTGCTAAGCGTAAGAAGAGAATAACATTAATTTGCCTGGCATTAAGTTACATTTAAACTACTGAAACTCTACGTACCACCTAGCGGCATGAGCCGCCATCTTGAATCTTCCATTTTATGCAGTAATAAGTTTCGCTTTACTGGTCTCAATGTTCCGTACTACACAATAGATTGTCGAGATCTATCAGCTTACTATTACTACACTTTACAATTTTTAAAACTAGTAACAAGGTACAGTTAGTGATTTTCATCTAAATATGATAATTGTAATGATGCTAGCAATATCATTCAAGAAATGTCTACTTATGGGAGAGTGTTAGATAATTTCCTTACATTTTAGTTTTCGAGCCATAATATTAATTCAGGTTTGATTATCAAAATTTTACCTTTGGTAAGACGTAGGATAGGCCTATATTCTTGAAAAACTACTTGATATAAATAATAATGGAATTTTTAATGTATTTGTTATGCAGAATCATTGCAATGGAACTGTATGTTAACTTTCAAGAATGATTACAAGTCCAATGTAAGATGCACATATAACACTATTATGATCTCCATAATTCATCACAAATATATTTTATGTCTCAACTTTGCCACATTTACCAAAAGTATTTTAAATCAGAAGTTATTGCAGAAAATCTATAAATTATATTTAGCCTAACATCTAGCTCTCCCCGTTGAGTGCAGAGAGTTGTCGTCTGCCCAGTGCGAAACGCGTAAATATATACGTCCTATGCCTTGTCGATGTCTAAAATATAATAGCGTTAACATTTTTTATCTACAGCTTTGCCACAATTGATCGGGCTGGAATACATTATAATATTCAACCAAAATACGTACTTCCTCAAATCTGGTAGTTAGAGTTTATCAAAATATTGTCAAAAGAAGCTCACAATCATAATTTACTTCGACTTATAGTGGTCAAATGTCCCGGCCAGAACATTCTTCACAACCCTGTTCATAGTGATAAAGACAGCAGTATCCAAAGGATTACCAGTTGGCGAGCATTCTTCATTGCTAATCTTTGCGTACCTCGTTCAAGGACACTTAACTGTACCAGACGATGTGCATTCGAAAGCCTTTGACACGGCAACCGAACGACAGAACCATATTCCCCCAATGCTTTGGTTTTTCATGTCATCCATTTCAATTGTTCGGTTTAAATTCCTTTTCCATCTCCTACTTTAGTAATTGTGTTTTTATTTAGTCACTTTCATTAATTTTATACACAAATAAATACATGTTGGGTAACTTAAAACAATGACAAAAGATTAAGGTGTAAAGGAGGGGGTTGCAGTCTTCTCCCAACCACCAAAAAAATTAATTAAGATCTTGCAGGATGTATACCTTCAGCTAGAATACGTCACAGAGAACGATTGCCGCTAGGCTTGGAGAGTGGGGTAAGGAAAGAAAGTTAGAGAGTGTGACGTTTTGGTGTCTTGTAACAATTTCATACATGTAATATAGACTGTGACCATACACATATTAGACGAATGTTGGTATAGACTATCTCATGTAAGAATTCCATATTTTGACAGTTTGCTTCTGAGAAGTGTGTCTGTAAACAATATTGCAGAAGCCTTGCTTTCCCAGGGAGCCAGGTAGGTTTAAAGCTCCAAACAATGGAACTGCCAGGCACATATCTCAGAAGAGAAATGTCAAAATATGGAAAAGTTACACGAGACAGACTATAGTAAATATCTGTGCATGTTTGCGACGCAGTAGAAGACGTTGAGACTCTGCAATCTTAAAACGTTCGTTACGAACAGCGAATCTGCTCAATGTTTCGGAAAAACCATTCTGGCATCGTCAGAAATTCATGCTTTTTATCCTCGTTTGAAAAGTATTTTATGTGTACTTTTAAAAATTTCGTATTAAAAAATGCTTATTATTGTTTCACAACGCAGTTCAAGCTTCAAGTGAGCGGATCCCTTAAGTGGCTTCCTCACCTGCGCTTGAAATGTCTTAACACTCCATCAATTTCATGTCACACACACACTCACACACACAAACGCTGCGTATCGAAACAATCTAAACCCTATAGGCGTTCCAGGAGGGGGGAAAATAATAATATTTTATACGTTCGAAACAGTATCAATTTTTTAGACATTCTTGGTAGTAAATTATCATCTTACATAAAAATTAGCTCAGCCAGTTTTTCCACAGTGACTTTTCAAAGTCAACATTTGCACAATAAAAGCACATGTCACTGGTTAGAACTTTACGTAACCCAGTCAAACAATGCGTTGTATTTTTTTTTTTTTTTTTAATTTCTGAATTTTAGAATTTTTTTATTAGGATTTTTTTTAATACAATTAATATATTTATATACGTAATACCCATGACATGTACTTTTAATGTAAATTATTTCGTTCCATTATGATTGGCTTTCGGGTGTTGCATGAACTAAAACATGCAAATCGTACAAAACGTAAGAACACATACCGCAGAAATGAAAAATTTAGGGAGAAATAAGTGCTTGATAATTTAAATTTGAAACAGTGTTTTCAGAAAAAATCGGAAACCGTGTTAGATAAAGGGACAACACAAAGAACATTGATTTATGTTGTCGTGACCTGTAATCCCACAGCAAATGCTCGTTCAAGCCTTCCGCCATGAAAATCACAGGGACC
Organism: Medauroidea extradentata; assembly: GCA_003012365.1. Classification (NCBI taxonomy): domain Eukaryota; kingdom Metazoa; phylum Arthropoda; class Insecta; order Phasmatodea; family Phasmatidae; genus Medauroidea; species Medauroidea extradentata. The sequence goes on from PNEQ01128446.1 coordinate 37,316, forward strand.
ACCCTTGTATGTCGTAAAACTTTGGCGCTGTCTGAACTTTAAAAACGAACATAAAGTACCAATGCTAGGTGCGGCTGTACACTGGCATTGGTCTGCAACTTTGTCATTTAATAAGTGACACAAAATCGACTACAATTTGGCAAACAATTAGGACAACGTTTCGGTTTATGACATGTTTGATCCAAATTTGCGGAGACTTGTAATCATGAGGTAGCATTTTTGTGCTTTTATGAACACGAGAAAATGGAGTCAAGATTGTATTATTTCACAATCAATCATCCCCCTTGTATAAACATCAAGGCCACCATAGTTTTTGAGAGTAGTTAAACAAGTGTGAATTCCCAAAAGAGTACTGTTGTGTGTTAAAAACCTGGCATGTAGCCAATTCGTACAACTTCCAAGAAGTAACAGTTGCGGATGTTAAACAGACAAGGTTGCAGAGAAAGGTATGTAAAACAATGCAGTTGAGAAATGACATAAATAAGTATTACATCACAACAATAGTAAGTGTGCATCTACTATGTATCCGTCTGTGTACAATTCCCATCGCTAGAAACTCGAAAGTGCGAAGAGATATGCTTACATATAGATAATTGAAACATTATAACAAATTTGCTAACAAATACAATATTGCTGTGGCTTGCTTGTAATTTATTGAAACTTTTTTATCAACACGATGTCAGATAAGTTTGTAAATTAATAAGATCCTTACTGATTTCCTCGTGTTTATAATAGCACAAAAATGCTACCTCAGGATAAAAAATCTCCGCAAATTTGGATCAAACATGTCATAATTCAAAACGCTGTCCTAATTGTTTGCCAAATTGTGGTCGATTTTGTGTCAAACTTTTTGTTGTCAAATTTGCAGACCAATGTCAGAATGTACTGTACAGCCGCACCTAGTATAAGAACTTTACGACGCTTTGCTATTTAACAAATTATTAATTAAGTTCTGGAGATCGGGTGTGGTAATGAATAAGAAGGTAAGTTGTTGCCCAGGGTAGCGTGTCGTTGATGTTCTTTCCTGACGGACTGTTACTGCACCAACTTTGTCTGTATGACTCTTAAACACTTTACGTCCACTAATCTCCACGTCGAAGGTCACGTAAGCTGCAGCGTCTTCAGCTGACTGCCCAGCGAATAGCGACGTTTGTCAATACTTTCTTGTTAAATAATACCCGTAGGCGTTCCGGCCTGCCAAACTTCGCAGCTCGACGATATCTCTACTCTACAGCGCCCCGACGCCTGAAATGATGGCACTCCGGCCAACCTTACTCCGCGGGTCGTCGATGTCTGCACTAAACGGCGTCCCGATGGTGGCACACCGACCCGCTGTACTTCGTGGCTCTTCGGCGCCTGCCTCTCTACTCCAAGGCGTCTCGACGCCTAAACCAGCGTCCGACGGTGACACTCCGTCCTACCGTCTTGACGGCCCCGCCCCTCGAGGTCAGTAACGCTTTGCTATTGTCGTATTTAATATGCAATTATTAAATCTTTTTTCTGCTATATACAGACGATTACACTAAATGTTTTTCTCAGTTGTCAAAATTCCTTACATGTTAATTTATTTACTATTTTAAGTTCACAGATAAAATACTACGGGCTGACTTCCTTCCCTCTCGTGCAACAGTTAGGAGGGTAACTCGAGGGAGGGTGGGGGCTAGAAGGCACAGACGCTTGCCATCCACCTGCTCTCTAGTTTATACCAAGACACAGTATCTACATTTCTGCTTTTTCTATATCAAAACTCGTACTATGATGAAGGCTTGATGAAAGCTATTTTATCGTCATCCTGATATGATGGCGAGAAGAAAGAGTGGTTGCAAGATACAGTTATGATTATATATGGCATTTATCACAGTTGAGTAACACTTATGGCTATTAAACATAATTAATTGAGGTTCGATTTTAACTGAAACAGTGTGTCATACGCACTTGCAAAAAGAGGACCATTTTTTGCAATGCATGGCATGATTGCCAATTATATCTTCTTTAAATACCTTCATACCCAGACAGCGTCAAAGTTTTACGGTATACAAGGGTGGTCACCCCTGTGATTGTAATAAAGACGGAAGACTTGTACGTGCATTTGATGTGGGATGACAGATCCCGACGACATAAAACAATGTCCTTTTATCTCACAAGGTTTTCGTATTTTTTTTCTTCAGAAAACAAAGTTTCAAATTAAAATTTTTAAGGACCTATTGCTCCTTTCATATTCAATTTTCGTGATACGTGTTCTACATGTTTTCTACTTCATTTTTTATAACGTTTCATATGCCAAAGTTTCTCTGTAGAATTGAGAAATATCCTGCATATTGTGACTATTCTCTACAGTAGTAGAAATTCTTTAGCTTGCATAGTTTTTTCCATAGTGGTATTTCAAATTCCAAATTTAAATAAAACTGTTTTATACAAGAAAGTAAAATGAACTGACTTAAAGAAACACTGGTAATCGGTTACCATCCCTATTTTGAATTTTGTGTTTCTGGCCATAAGCATTATTTTTAAAGTTAAAGTTAAAAATAAGCAAATATAGGAGATATTTGGTAAAGGTGTTTCACTAGTATTTACAATTTAAGACACAAATCAAACGGCAACATTAACTTCCTTATTTGAAACAAATATTGATTTTAATTCGGAGTAAAACAACTAGAAGACAGTAGGCCCCTAATTACATGACGTGGAAACAATGTTTCACTAGTAACATAAATTGATTTCTACGCTTTATTCGAAGCCAATATGGATAAAATACTTAAGATAATAGTATTTGCCAACGATGTGAGTAAATATTTATCCAAAATTACTCATTCTTTACGCGTGATCTTCTGCGCCGCAGTTAAATGCACGAGGTTCCGGCGTCAGAGATTGTGCCTCAGAAGTTCGCAACACTTGAAACTGTTTTGCTTAAAACGTTGGCTATAACTATTGTCTAGGATTGCTGTTGCTTCATTTCGGCAAATTGGCTTCAAGAAACCTACAGTTATGGATTAATGCTTTTAGCGTTGAATTATGTACCACGCTCTCTTAAGGGCGTTGGACCCGTAAAATGTATTTTTTTTTTTTGTATTTGTGCCGAACACTGTTCAACTTTTGCACATCAGATAACACGTTATTTCCCAAAATAAAAAAAATTAGGCCTCATAGTTTTTGCATAATCACTCATCAAAGTCACAAAATGGCTAATGCGGTGTAGCCAAAATCAAAAAAAGTAAATAACTAATAAATTAAAAATTACGGTAACTGATAGTGTATCAATGCATTTTATGACATGGTTGACAAAAGTTAGTTTTGAAAATTTCTGTAGTAGCCAAAAGTGAAAGTTATGCAAAAATTTACTCATTTTCATCAATTTTTTAAAAATACAAAAACGTATCGCTTTGTGTTCACAAAAGTGTCTTGATGTAGCTCACATCATTAAAAATTAATATGAATAATCTTGTTTCTGCAAGTTAATTAATTTTTATTATTTGGCTACACCGCAACTGCCATTTTGCCACTTTGATATGTGATTATGCTAAAAAACTATGGGATCTAATTTTTTTTTATTTGGGGAAATGACATGTCATCTGACGTGTAAAAGTTGACCAGTGTTTGGCACAAATATAAAGCTTTGAATTTTTACGGGTCCAACGTCCTTAAGGGCGACTGTTGCTCGTTCACAACTGGACTCATCGCCTGTAAGCGCGAGGAGCTGAACCTGGCGTGTGTCTTCTCCTCGAGGACTACTCCATAGTTTCTTGTGTAAACTCAGTAACTACGGTGTAAATAAACAGCGCGGACGTCAGTGCACGACGGCTCGTAAACATCCTGGGCGTGACTAGAAGCAAACAAGCTCTCTGAGGAGTCGCGGCAAACAAGAGAATGTTCTGGAACGGTTACCTGAAGGTCACGGTTATCGGCTCGGAGTGCGATACGACGGCAACACAAGGTCGAGCCTATCAGCGCGTGTCACATCGCCACTCATCTTCAAGGACAGTGCGGAAAAGTATAAAAAAAAAAAAAACTTCGCGAACAAACAAGGTCTTTATCGCGCTCTTGAAAAATAAAACAATAAAAAAATTAACACCCATTCTACGATTGCTACTGCACTGAGCCATCCGCAGACATGTTGTGTCACAATTAGCCATGTACTGATTGTCACAGTCAAATGAATAACAACTCTGCACAAAAACACTCTGCCAATAGCCATGAAGTTGAGCTGCAGGTGTGCACGTAAGACGCTGAAACAAAGTGGGGCAAAAATCTTTTCGCGAAAATTACCGGGTCCTAGGGATCGGGGTAGGTCTCCGGATTTTCACACGTGGAATTCGCGCCGGATGATGCCGCTGGTAGGCGGGTTTTCTCGGGGATTTCCAGTTTCCCCCGCCATTCTAATTCCAGCTCCTCTCCTTTACAGAGACTGATTTCAGACGTGTACGGGCGCCCAGTAGTAAGCCTGTATCCTGGTTGTGATACCCTGACCCTCAAGTACGATTCTCATACGATCATACGATATTTATTACTCTCGGTGTTCTCGTGTTTCACTAAGTCTTCACATTCTGTCTCTCCCTCCATCTGAGGATCTCAATGCCGCTTACATATCATTCAAACATACAAGCTCACTCTTCACCAGGCGGCCGCCTTCACATAGACAAAGGTCAACTTCTTTCCAAGTTCTTCTACTTGAAGGGCAGAGATTCATAGCGGCGTAAGTCACAATTATTTAGTTGTATCGTTTCTATTCATATTATTCACATTTCCCAAAAGAACATTCTGTAAAAAAATATTTCACTTTTAACTGAATTTCTCAATTCAATATTTGAGTAATGCAAGAATGTAGTGTATTTTGCTTGTGATTACAAAACAAAATTGTTTACGAGGAATATAACTGTCTATAATGACTTGTCGACGAGCTATAAAGCCCATGAAAGATAAATTAACGCACCGTGTGTACTGGGAAAGTAAATCGTTGAAAAGTGACCAAAAAGGAACACCAATTTTCAAATAGTATTTTAAGTAGGGATACTCATTTTTTTGCCATTTTGAGAGACCTGAAAATAGTGCTTCAAATAAGCGTACTGGATTTTATTCTTAAGAGCCCGTGTCATGTATGCTATGTTGAATTTTTTTAAATTCTTTCCTGATCAAAAATTTCGTAAGGTTTAACTGAAACTATTTCCACAGGGATGTAGCTAATTATTTTACATTTCATTACTTGCATTATATTCGAAAAACCAAAGTGTAAATATGAAACAATTAAGTTAATTTAAGTTTTAAGACAAAAATTCTCTGTCACTGAACAATAAGCACTAAGTAGTTTCCAGCACCGATTTCATCCAAAAATACGCACCTAGTAGTAAACTGCAGTGTTTGTACACAGAAACATTGCCGGTTATTGTCACATACTTCATTTATTAACCGAAAATTAATATTATTTACAAAAGAGGTGACGGTGCCTCTTAACAGGACATCGTTTCAAGTGTATATTCTTCACGCAGGTAAACATATTCAATGTCACTTAAGTACAGTTTCGCCAAATAAGGAACTACTGCAATTAGCTGCAAAGCAATTAAAGTGCAAACAAAAGGGTTTTTAAGCACCTATTTCACCTCTCATTATAAGCCTATTATTGTACTCATAGTCGTGTCATGCATATAAGTTTTCTGTCTCGGGAATTAATGAGTTATTTAATGAGCAGTTAGACATGCCCATGAGTATTCCCGCTTGAATGGTGCAGTGAACTGATAGGCGACGGTACACACTCCGTTACCACAATTAACATGAAACACCCATTATCCGTTTTAATTACCGTACATTATTGGACATTATTCACACGAGGGCGTGGTTCATAGATCAGTGCTATTAGCGTTAATTGAAAACTGCAGGTCTCTCGACGCCAGTATAAGAAAATATATAATAAAAGGCTGCCTAAGACGACAGTTTTCACAAATTTTATTTTAGTTAATATCCTGTCGAAGTGATGTATTTCGTTCGTAAAACGTTTGATCTAGGACGGTCTTTATTAGTTTTTGTATAGTGATGTTCAAAAACCTGGAGATTCTAATTTCTGGTTATAGCGTTACTGTAAGTACATTATGTTCAACGTTCTCTTAAGAGTTAGTGGGCGTTAGCTTTTTTTCTCCGTTCGAGGCACGGAAACGGGGAAGGCGATAAGTCGAATATAACCCATCCGTCAAGCACATCATCGCCTCTAGGCGCGGAGTACTAAACTAGCGTGCAGTGTTTACGTAGAAACAGTTTTTCAACGGGACTTCAAGCGATGGCCCAGTTATTTTATTTGTGGAAAGTACCGGGTAAAGTCCAATGCAGGTTTCTATGATTTTATTTCCCGATAACGGTTGATATTTCCTCAGCAAGAGCAACGTGAAAAAGTCATTTTTAGCACTTTTGAGGGGCTTGGAAATCATGTTTTTAATTAGCGGACGGCATTTTTTTAAATCATAAGGACACAGTTTGAAGTCTCTCTTCTTTTTGTAGATAAATTCATTGGAAACATTTTTAATAGTTACACAAGAAAAAATACTTTCCGTAACAAGCTACAGCAAGGATCACGCGGCAGGTCCACAACTCTTAAAAAACAGTTACCCAAAGACTAAACAATGACAAATAATAATACGTAAGAAGGGCAAGACGTGAAAGTGACCCAACGACATAATGTATGGACGGGGGAAACTGGAGTATGCCTCAACGTGCCGGCTACAGAAACGTATGTCGTATTTTTTTTCTCAAAATGCGTAACCATTCTAACATTTAAAAGTAAAAGTAAAAAAAAACCGCAACACTTTCTAAGATCTCTTTGGAAACCACTAACAACTAAACATTTTTGCGAGATGTGGTGTTGCTAAACGGCTGTTCGAAGGCAAAACAAGGCACTCATCGAAATGTCAACGTACAAAGTTTTCGTGACTGTTGGGTTGGTTTCTCTGCTGTTCGAATCACCTTCTGCACAGATAAGATGACAGAAGGCTACCAAGAGGAACCGACTGCCTTAAGGGGCCCGCCTCTCTGGCTGTTCAACTGCGCTGCAGTGGGTTAGAAATATCAGTTTATTTGGGCAACTGTTATATATATTTTCTTGACGTACCTGAATACGAAAAAAAAAAAAAAAAAAAAAAAAAAAAAAAAAAAAAAAAAAAAAAACATCCCATAGAAGACGTAACGTGCATTTTAAATGGTATTTCCAAGCCCTCGGTATGGCTAAAGACTGCCTTTTTGCACAGCTATATCACAAAATATACCACGCATATTGGTAGGAAATAACTTACGGACCGTACAGTGAACCTTGGTACATTACTTTCCAGCAATAAATGGTGGGGTGACCACTCAAAGTACCACAGTTGCAGTGATACAAGGGAAACACTGCACGACAGTTTAGCACCTTGCACATAAGAGCTACATGACAACTAGGCTAGCGCGTCTTGTGACTCTTATTGCTTGCTGCCTCACGCCTGAGCTTACAACAAGCAATACATTTTATATTTGTACCAGACATTTTTTTCTTGTTTTAGACACAAAATGTGACAAAAAAATTTCTCTTACAAAAATTTTTATCTCGCATAGTTTTTGAGTAATGGTTCGTTAAAGCCAAAATTTGAATGTTTCCATTTTAAGACGACACTAAAACCAACTCTCTTACCAAACTGAAAAAATTCACAGCGAATAACGATGTTATATGATACAAGTTCAGCTATGCTTAACCACAAAATAAAATATTTTTGTATTTAAAAAAATATTGAATTTTTCCAATTTTAATTTTAAATTTAAGCATTTTTATTTAAATGCAATTTTTTTCATTGTTTTTACGTACGTGACATTGAAGCCTACGATTTCTTTATCCACTGTGAATTTTTCCAGTTTGGTATGTCAGTTGGTTTTAGTGCAGTCGTTAAAACGGAAACATGCAAATTTTGACTTTAACAAGCCATTATCCAAAAACTATGAGAGAAAATAATTTTTCATAAGAGCCAAATTTAGTCACATTTTGTGTATAAAATAAGAAAAAAAATCTGGTATTAACAAAAAAATTAAACAATGGAGATGAAAATTGCTGTCCGACTGGGTGCACATGTTACGCGCGTCAGGTATGTAAATGTGGAATGACGTATCACGTATCACCCCAACTAAGGTTCATTCTACTACAGGTTAGAAAGAAAATACGTTTCCTTATAGGAGAGCTTGGCACAGGGAAATTTTTCTGCCACTAGTTTCGCTTCAATCGCTAAGAGACCAGATAAATACGAAATAGTAGTAAAATTAAATTTAAATAAACGTGGAAATTATATTAGTCATTTAATTTAATTTTAAAGGCAAAAGAAAACGATTTCGCTTTTTAGAGTATCAACTTAATGTAACTTAAAATTCAGGAACGCTCTGTGATTGGTCAGTTTGGTGCACTAGCGATACCAGCGCTCAAGTGGCAGAAATTCTCCCTGTACCAAACTTAGAACATTGATCTTTCTAACCTGGATTAGAATTAACCTTAACCTAACCTCTAGGTGCAAGTCACTGAAGTGGCGTGCTGTCTTCCCGCTGACACGGTCATCCTATAATTTTATGACGTAATATTGAGTGTCCTATAACAGCTCGCGCAATGACATTGTTGTCGCGTGTTAGTATAAAGCATAAAGGCGACACTTCACGATTGTTGACCTACAAGCCAATGTAGCTCTTATCGCATGTTTCCGTATCAGAAACGCGGAATCTAGCCCCTGCTGTAAAGGGATCTTAAATATAAAGTTGTATTGAACATACCTATATATTTTAAAGGGATTCTGTACAAAGATTTTCATACCTAAAAATCGACACACAAACACAAATTTTCGTCAATTTCGGCAGCATAAAATGTTACTGTAGAGATAAATGGGCGACCTGAAATGGATAACGACTAAAGTTCTTTAAGAGCGTTCCATAGAGAAATAATCATAATTTCATATGCGTATGAAACAGTGTTATAGGCTGTTCAGGATAAACTGAAAACTGCTTAGAATTTTCTGTGAGCTATTATGCCTCCATCTTTACTATTTTACATATAAAAACTTCCATTCACCTAAAGACTTGTGTAAATATTTCACAAGTCTCAAAACTTTACTTCTATAGCTACAATAAATAATTTTTTTTTTTTGTTATTGTAAGTACTGGGAAGTGCTCACTTTAAAGTGAACTGCCTATAGTTTTTCAGTATAGTTACTTTAGAGTGCATTTTTCTCTTACAAAAAAATTAGCTCAGCCAGTTTTCTCACAATGACATTTCAAAGTCAAAATTTTTATGTTTTAGTTCATACACCACCCAGAAGCAATCAACATAATAAATCGAAATAATTCACAGTGAAAGTACATGCCACTGGCTAAGGCATTACGCAAATAAAATCCCATTCAGAGAATGTTTCGTATATTTAAAAATTTTCAGAAATGTTAACATTTTTTTGCTACTTTTAGAAAAAAAAATTTATACAAAAATTGTTTGCTGTACTTAAAACTCTAGCACGTGACATGTTCTTTCACTGTGAATTATTATTGTTTCATTATGTAGACAGGGTTTTGGGGGTCTGTGAACTAAAACATACAAATTTTGACTTTGAAATGCCGTTATGCGGGAAAATTGGCTGCGCTAACTATTTTTTAAAGAGGATAATGAACTCCAAAGTAGTGTCTATATAATTAACACTGTTTCATACATACAATTATGATTTTTTCACTCTGGAACGCCCTTAAATGCTATTTCTAAGGATACATCATTCATGTGCAATGAGCAGTTTTCGAATAATTTTGTAACGGTCGAAGCTCCGCAGGTCGTTGGCGGCCTGGACAGGCGGTTACCGTCCTCGCCTAGTAAATGACCGGTGGTATAAGCGCTTTTTATTTTTCAAGATATCTTCTAAAATATTTATTACATCTCAATTAATTAAAGGAAGAAAACACTTAAAACTAAACTCATTACGCCTATTATCAACATATTTTGGAGCCCATAAAGCTGTTAAAATGCCTCTTCAGGCTGACGTTTCTAGTAAAATTCTAATCTCATTCTTTGAACTTTACCCTAGACTTAACACAAATAAAATTGCAAGATCGCTTAAATAAAATAAGACAACTACAAGGAAATAATGCGTGCCAATGTACTGCTCTGCTCATTAAGTCGGTGAGTTAGGCAATTTTATTGTATTTTCCGTTCTGGAGCCATAACATTTATTTAAATTATATTATCAAAAATTTCTCCTCGACAAAGCATAGGATATATTCTTGATAAACTGCTTGATATGAACAATAATGGAATCTTTCATTAATTTGTCACGCAGCATTATTGCAAGAGAATTATAGGTTATCTTTCAAGAATTCTCTTACAATAATTCTGCATGACAACTTAATGAAAAATACCATTATTGCTTATGTCAAGCAGTTTACCATATATCCTATGCTTTGTCGAAGAGAAAATTTTGATAATACAACATTAATAAATATTACGGCTCAAAAACTGTAAAGCAGTATTGTTATTGACGTGAGAAGTCTCACCCGCACGGCTTACTTTTTTTATTGCCTCTACGTAACGAAAAACCGTGGCTCAAGGAAATCAATAAAGTGCCCTCAAGAGTAAATACATTTTGTGTTCCCAATTAATTTTTAATTTTTATTATAATTTATGAGATAGTATTGGGTGCATTAAGAGGTAATTCATCCTTTCCTCTTCAACGGTTTCGCGTTATGCAACGACACATATCGGTCCCGTATTTCTCACGTGTGTTACGTAATGACGTTTCGGTAACGGGCAGATGTTACAGTTGGTGAATCCCGTTTCTGTGCCGTTACGAAACACCTCTTTAAGTAGATGAATACTATACAATTGTTTATATAAAGGCGAGGCAGCTATATTTAAAGTCTCGAAAACAGTTTGTTTACAACAAAACTACCGTTGATATATTTTTCAATTGCTTATAGAGAAAAATTTTTTTTGTACTTTTACAAATTTTTTTTTGAAAACTAGTTGGCAAAATTACTGTAAACTTTACAGGAAATTCTTATAAATATACAAATATGTTTGTATACTGTATTTGCAAACATTTTTGTATATTTGCAAATCACTATTGTATGTTCACAAACAAATTCTTGTACATTTCATAACAATTGTATGAAACGTCACAATGTTTTGGCAACTAGATTTTTTTATAAATACAAAATATTTTGTAAAATGTCACAGGCCGTTGAAATCATTTTGTTTCACATCGAGCACTCTACTCATGTATATCCCACAAGTCCTTAAAGGAATTTGCAAAATTTAGACCACTGTAATGACCTGCATCATTCTTGTTGTGCTTAGTCTGATAATTGTTTAGACATTATTTTACAAGCTTTTCCTTCTAAAGGAACACTTATTTTAAACGTTGTTTATAAGGTTACTTATGTAGAGACATTATACAAGCTACGTAATAATTTTATACAAAATGCATTCTAATACATCAAACTAGGTATGTATTGTTATTTCACTAAATACAGTAAATGCCGTGCAGGTTCGAAGTGTTCACTGATAGCTGACGCTCGTTTTCAGATTGGTTATTCTCATTTGTAGTACTTGAAAGAAGTCCTGGATGCACTTTTTACCCACAGGAAGCAAATTAAAAGAAGGAAATAATAAGGGCGATACTGGTGGGCGTGTCAACCGTAATACCATGCATGGAGCTCTCAATCAGCGCGCAGGGTTTTTGTTGTAGTTATTTTATGTAACACAAGGGCGCCACCTACCTGTGCGTTAAAGGCTTAAATATAACGGAGCTATACGGGTGATCTTGAAACGTGCATCAAATGCCGCATCGCCACGAGACAAGCGCTGAACTAGCCTGCAAGGTTCCCTGCAATCCATTTTTTACTACAGGACTGTAAGCGGTGACCATAAAATTTATTAGTTAAATGTCTGTAGCAAAGTTCTGAGTACGTATCTATCTAAGTTCCACATACAACTGGTTAGTACATTTTAGAGTACGGCAGTCTAAAAGGCCATTTTTGGCTATGTTTTGAGGTCTTCCAAACAGAGTTTTAATGAGCACGGTGTCTTAACAACATTTCTGCCCTTGTCTCTTAAGTGTTTTGTTTTCGTACATTGGCACAATAAAGGCATCTACGGAATAGTTTTCTATAAAAAATAACGTATTTCTTCGCTCGATACATTATACACACGCGGTGAGCGAGGCTCTTAAAACAGCGACCCTATAATTAAATTTCTGGAAAGTGTGGCATGAAGTCAAACAAACACTTATCTGTTAGTGTTTTGCCAAGGTTGGTATTTTTCTAGATACAGTAGCCAGAAAAAGCGGTTTTCAACGCCATTTACAGGGCCACAAGAATGTTCCGCACAGGTGTGTTTTATGTTTCAATACATAGATGCATAGTTAAGCGTATTTTCTTCTGGTAGGTAATTACATTGGTAATAACACTAAGTTTAGTACTATCTTGTAAAACGTAACAATTATGATGATAACATTAATAAATGGGAAATTATTTTACCATACTTACAATTTAAACACACACACGCACATATACAAGGTGTCTTTTATGTACCTACGGAGAATGATAGGGCGTGTACGGGACGGGTATAGAAGTAATTTGAGATAGGGAACTTGGGGTCGGAGCGGCCTCCTTAACCCCTAAATTTAGGGTTGATTCAGGCCCTGCCCCCTGGAATGTAGGCAACCGACTCAAGCGTTTGTAGACGGTCCCAATCCTACGACTCTTGGCAATCATCTGCTCACCCTTGACAGTTGGCGTAATGCCTAGCGTTGCGGTGTGCTAAACAGGAGGTCTTGGGTTCGATTCCCGAACCCACCTTCTGTTTACGTTTGACATTTTTGTCGTGTTGTTACATGGCTGTGTTCGTGTTATTTTTGGTGTAAGTCTTATTTTAAAGCTTGATATCGTTAGTACAGTGAAACAATCGTTGTCAAATGTTAGCGGTAAATTGTTTGAGTCCGTTTGTACGTCTAAACGACGCTGGTTTTCATGGGAAAGTGACGTTTAGTTGGGCTAGGCATGCCTAGCTTAATTGTTACCGTAGAGAAATAATTAAGAGGCACAATCTAATATCCACCGTAAAATTCACAAAGTTCCAATTTGAGAGTACAATAACACATCATAAACTTACTAGTCAAAAATAATGAAACACGTTTATTGTAGTAATGTCAACATTAACAAGCGAGAGTTCAAATCACAGGTGGACACCCGGTTATGTTACAAAGCTCAGGTGCTGTTTGATTTCTTTACAACAAGTGCTGAAACTGAGCACCATTGACTCGAACGCAAGCTTCGCATCGTTTGCGCATAGACTCGCGAATATTCGCAAAACTCTCAGGCGTTTCTTGGATTATTTGAGCAACTGCCAGTATTTTGGCAATAAGCTCCTCCCCAGACACGACTGGAGTATTGTATACCAAATCCTTCATCCAGCCCCATAGGCAGTAGTCCAGTGGATTTAGGTCAGGTGACCGTGCTGGCCATCCAATCAACGCTAAATCATTAGCCGCCGATCTGCCGATTCAACGATGCGGAAAAACAAGATTCAAATAATCTCGAACAATGCGTCCGAAGTGGGCTGGTGCTCCGTCGTGCTAGAAAATGATACCTTCCCTGATTTGTAACGGTACATTTTCCAGGAACTCAGGTAATACCTCTCGTAAAAAAAGAGATACATTTCTGAATTCAAGCGAGGAGGTAAAAGGTAGGGGCCAATTAATTGATCGCCCACTACACCCAACCAGACGTTGACGGAAAATTGAACCTGATGTCCCGTTTCATAAACACTGTGAGGGTTTTCATCAGCCCATTCAATATTATTTTTCGAATTGAAAATGCCATTTCTAGTAACGTAAGCTTCATCCGAGAAGAGAATGTACGATGAAAAGTCTTCCTGCTGCACCAGCCTCTGCAGGTACCAATTGCAAAACTGTACTCTTGGTTCGTAGTCATTGGGGTTTAAAGGTTGAACCTTCTGCTTGTGGTACGGGTACAATCCGTGCGCGTGCCACACCTTCCACACTGTATCCTTTGACACACCAAGCTGTCCCGCGACGCGCCGGGTACTCGTACCAGGGTTTTG
>PNEQ01128447.1:0-51317 GCA_003012365.1 Medauroidea extradentata
GACATCTGCTGGGATTCCAGTTGTACAGGAGTCAAATGTGAGTATTGAGTTTCGTTGCTAGTTGATGGAGAAACAACACGGGTATGTGCCAACTCTTGAGTCGGAAAATTATTCTGTTCATTGAGGGCGGGACGAAATGAGGCATTAGCGGGCCACTCATAAAATCCTTGATCAGCTTTCATTAGCACTTCGAACACAGCATGCTGTACACCTTTTCTCGTATCGGAGGGATAGTTTTTCACCTTTGTTGAAACGTAATTAAAAAAGGCAGTGATTTCATCGGGTTCTGGGCATGGTTTCGTCAGAGTCGCAGTTGCAGTTTTCATCATGTCAAACGCATTTTCCATCATAGTGTGGGTGGGGTCGTAGTGCCGCTTTTTAGCTCGTTTTGGAGGTACGGGGCTGGGAGATGTATTAGCAGATGGAAGACTCTGGTCTTCTGGCCCCGCTTCTACCACTGCTTGTACTTCATCAAGCGCCGTGTCTGTATCCTCCTAAAAAAAATATATATACATATATACTATATTAAGAACAACATGACTGTACAACCAACTAAGAAAGGAATGTACAAGACGATTGAATCGTATTCCGTCAATAAGATATCTAATTTTAAGACTGTATAAAATACATTTTAGCAATAATTTAGAGAGTCAACAACAATAAACTATGATTTGGACTAGACGTGAATAGTTATACAATGAAGCTTTTATATATATTGGGGTACATGTAGAAAAAAGTTTATAGATTCTACAACAATAAACTACAATTCCGACTATATTTAATAAATTATGCACTGCAGCTTTGATATCTGTTAGGGTAAAGCCAAGGAGTATTTTTCTGTTCTTATATTTTTGCAATCAACACCGCGTCCGGCAGTTAGGAAATAAGCTTAAAGAAATAAACATGTGTAACGTTCTGTGCATGCTACACACAAGCAGACGTCACTCATATAGCCTAGGTAGATTAAATATATCTGGTATGTTAACACGTAAAAGATAAAAAATGAAAGTAGTTATTTACTGGGGCTTTGAAGAGTGTTCACTTTAACGTATTTGCCAAAAAACATAAAAAAGTATGTTTTGTAAACTGTTTTTAAAGGGTTACTTTATAACTTCGTGTTTTCAAGCATGTTTTGAAGAATTTGAACTAATATTATTATGATCTATATTTTTTTCAGTGCCCCACAACTCCCACAGAGTGGCTTGACATAAGTAAGACATTTGCAACAATGTGGAATCTGCCTCACACTATTGGTGCACTCGATGGAAAGCACGTCGTTTTACAGGCACCAATCAAATCTGGAAGTGACTTCTTCTGTTATAAGTCAGCTTTTAGTATTGTTTTATTGGCATTAGTTGATGGAAATTGCAATTTTTTGTTCGCCGATGTCGGTTGTCAGGGGCGTATTTCGGACGGGGGAGTATATAAATCCAGCAAGTTGCAATATATGATCACAAAGAACACATTGAGGTTACCATTACCAGAACCACTTCCTGGGCGTACTATTGCAGTGCCCTATTTTTTCGTTGCTGATAGTGCGTTTGCTCTAAGTGAAAACCTTATGAAGCTATACGCAGGAGAATATGCCAAAGGTTCTTCTAAAAGAATCTTTAACTATCGTTTGAGTAGGGCACGTCAGGTTGTAGAAAATGCCTTTGGCATATTAAGCTCAGTTTTTAGAGTGTTAAGGAAACCACTGCTTTTGCAGCCCAACTCAGCGGAGGTAATTGTGATGTGTGTCACTCTTTTACACAATTATTTAAGGTCTCATTCACCACATTTATACACACCGCCTGGTATGTTAGACCACGAAGAAAACGGAGTTGTAGTTGAAGGTTCGTGGAGAAGATACGACGAAGGTATGAGTTCCATGTTGCCTTCACGAAATGTACCTAGGAGAGCACCGGAAGACTGTCACAAAATCAGGGATGAGATAGCTGATTACTGCGCAAAAGAGGGGGCTATACCATGGCAAAATGAATATGCTTAAAGAATACAACCTATAAACACTTTAATTAGACTTATTTGACTTATGAAAGCAACTTCATTCATATTAAACTAACCTACACTATATGTTTACAGTATATATCCATATATATATATATAATATATGGGTAATGTATTAATGTGTAAGACGTATCACGAACTATGAGTAGTTACAGTGGTGTACGAAATGTTATAATCATAGAAAATGTCTGTAACAATTTATTGTTTATTGTGACTTACGGACACATAATTATTTATTATTACTATTATAAAATGTTTTTATAAAAAAACCTCTGCCGTAGTTGTTATTTAACATGTTAGCTGTTTTGCACTTGTTATTAATTAGGAATCGGCAATCATCAATTTACTAATTAGGTGTTATTTCGCATTTATTCCAAAGTAAAGCTGTACGTTAACAATGCATATTATCTTGCTTGCTTTTAACTGTTAATTTCTAACTGCTAGTATGTGACTGCTAGTATTGTTGTTTATTTAGCTATTATTTAGATTTCACATTGCTACAGTATTTAATACCGAAATATAACTATGTACTTTACAATAGTCTTTGCAGTGAAGCAGTTAACTTAATAATTAAATTAATCACAATATCTGGTAGGAAATAAATTCTGTGCAATATTCCTAACCATTACAATTTTTTTGATTGTCAGTGTATTTCAAATAAATTTCTTTATTTCACGTATTTGTATCACACTAGCTCTCTTTCTTATGCGGCTTCGCATGTCGTTCTTTTAACCTTGACAACAATATCCATTTATAAATCTATACTTGTTTCATATAAACTCAAAGTATTATACTGAACCAGCTTTTTAAATGCATATATAAATATCCATATATTAAATAATGGCAAGTACGCATGATAGTTTAACGCCCTAACTAGGACTCCATACTTTTAGTATATCATAATGTTGCCTACTTACTGTGCTGATTCGCTTCCTCGGCTCATCCCTGTCTTCTAAAAATCGTAGAGCTTCGAAGGCATACCATCTGCTGACGTATATGTCTGCGGTACCTGGAAAATAAATTATAACTTCAAATCTCATTACAATACAAAAGTCATTTAAACGTACATATTAAACATTTCGTTACTAACAATCTTTCGTCAAGCATATTTAATATTTGGATTTAACAAATACCTTTTCCTGTACCTTTACTATTGTTGACTTTCGTTTTCTCCCTACGAAACGAAGCAAGAAGGGTCACTACTTTCTTCTTGCACTCCTCTGCAGATCTCTCCATGATATGGGAAATCTCTCTCCACGCATCTTCTTTAATATTTTTCTTAAAATGATCTTCATGTTTCGGGTCCCATAAATGGGTTTTAGATCTGTAGATTTCTATGAGCTTAAGTATCTGCTCATCAGTCCACTGCGACATGATAGCCTGGTAGGTTCGCGAGCACTGACTAAACACACGAACATGCAGCGAGCGCGTCCAGACTAGAACTGCGAATCCCTTTGTGTTCGACGAAAAAACCGACTTTCTTCGGCTCGTCGCGAACGGCTCGCGAGCGGTTCGCGAGCGGTTCGTAGGGCGCTCGGAACAGCGTACAAACTGGCGAGCATGCTGCTCACGAGCCGTTCGCGAACCGTTCGGCTCGCCAGTGTGTACGCGCCCTTAGAAGTTTCTCGCCGTTAGCCGTTACGCGCGGAAAGATATGGATTGGCTGAAAATAGAACTTTAGCAGGGCATTTTTTAGTGCTCGCATTACCCCGAACCGCCTATAGTAGCCTACCTTTGCTTTTACAGAAAGCTCGCTATCTTCGCATAGAGGAAATCCGTGTAAATTATCACTTAAATATAATTCTGCTGCGATTCCTCTGCAATATTTTTGAGATACGAACTAATAGTCTAAAGGAAATCGGATTGAGCTACCTTACAAAACAGTAGTCAAAAGCAGTTTGTTTATGTTGCTGAGATGCGTTATTGTTACTTTATCTCATTAAGAGTACGTGGACGTGAGACGTGCTGTAGCATGGTATGGAAAGTATTTTTTCCATGTATAACTATTTAAAACGTTTGTAATGCATGTATCTACCTTAAGAAGACACGCGTCAAACTGAGTCACTGTGGATGTCGTCCGCTAGTTAAAAAACATGGTTACCAAGCTCCTCAAAAGAGCTAAAAATATCTTATTCACGTTGCTGTAACTGGGAAAATACTAACCGTAGTCGTAAAACTAAATCATTGAGACGTGTATTGGACTTTTCCACGTGCTTTCCACAAATAAAATAACGGGGTTATCGCTTGAAGTCCCGTTGAAAAACACTTTCCACAAATACAATGCACGCTAGTTTAATGCTCCACGCCTAGAAGATATTATGAATTGTTTGACGGACGTGTTACACTCGACTTATTACCTTCCCCCTTTCCGTGTCTAATAAGCAAAATATAAAACAACTTGGTCAAATAACTCTTTTAGAGTGCGTGGTAGATAAATAAACGCTTAAAACATAACACTATTTCTACGCTTTTTACGAAGCCAATATGGATAAAAAAAACTCAATGACAATTACAGATAATGGTATTTTCCAGCTTTATGAGCAAATATTTATCCAGAATTACTCATTCTCGCTACGCGTGATCTCTTGCGCCGCAGTTAAATGCACGAGGTTCCGGCGTCAGAGATTGTGCCTCAGAAGTTCGTAACACTAGAAACAATTTTGTTTAAAATTTAGGCTAAAACTACTGTCTAGGATTGCTATTGTTGAATTTTCGCAAATTTGCTTCATGAAACCTACAGTTATAAGTTAATGTCCTCTTAAGGGGCTTGATAAATATAAAACAGTGCGGAATAGATTTCACTTTAAACGTATATTACGCCTCCAGAACATTTTTGAAAATATGTATTGAAGTATTTACAACAAATAAGTTATTATTCCTCCATTCAATAATACATGAAAATTCGGAAAGTCTGTTTCCGAGGTATAATGTCAAGTTTACTTTTAGTTTAACCTTTTTTTTTCCCAATAGATGTCATAGAGGCACTTTTCTTACACTGAATGCATATAACTAAATACATCTGCCTCTGCAAGTCTTGTTCAAACAGGTCGAACAGTGTGGTATGGTTCTTATTCAAATCAGCTACAATATTTGTATGTAATCGTTAAATTATTCCTGCAACGGATTAGTATAATTAACTCTAACGTATCACAGGGTCAGTTTTGTGAAGTGACATTTCCGTACCAATGTCAGAGCGTCACGTCTGCAAAACGTATCGAGTGAATGAAGAGATTTTAGTGAGCACTTAGCATCTAGGTCTCTAGTGCTTATGAGGGGTGACATGAGGTGAGTATGGAGCAGTGCCGGAATGAAGGGACCGGGGTAACGGAAGATACCCGAGAAAACCAGCCGACCGTGGCATCGTCCGGCACGATTCCCACATGCGAAAATCCGGGGACCAACTACGCTGGGAATCTTATCGCCTAGAGGAGGGGGGGCGAGTTTTATAGCCAATACGCCCACAGCAGTCCCAGAATGTACAGAAAAGCGGAAATCGGCAGAAAACAAGTATTTCTGTAACGTTTGGAGAGGTTAGAAAAAAATTACGTCGACCGCCTTTATTTACGAACTTCAACAATTAAATTGTTTGCTCTACTATACTCCATTAAAATTTTATCGCCTTTATGTAATAGGTTATTTGCAAACATTTTATCAACGTGCAATACATGTTTAATTCAAGGATACATGACGGTACAAAAAACGTCAATTAATTTATGCTTATGCTCCGAGTTACATTGAATTCTAAAAAAAAAAAATATTGCCTAAAATATAACGTGTGATCGAAAAACGCTCAGACACTATTTCGAAAAAAAAAAAAGATTTTTGTAAGAAAAAAGGAGGAAATAAGTAATAAAAAATTTGTTCTGCTATCGAAAGTAGATTGTCAATCAAAAATATTCTTAATAACAGAATATTTTTATCTCTTATTTATTAATTATTGAGTATCAAGATATGTGCTTATTAAATCAATTTTTGTAATGGTGTCTCAACATAGTTAGGAAATATCCACGCAGTGTGATTACAATGTGGCAGTGAGCATATGTGCAAATTACCTTATTAAGTAATGGTATTGACATACGATTTACAAATTTTAAAACTCTTGGCCAATTGCATAGAGAGTAGTAATAAATATGTTAACACAAGATTTTCACATCACCAAATTCGTGGTAGGAATTAGAAAATTAATTATTAATTTCACGTTAATGTTTCAAGTTGGTTTTCAGTTATCATTATCTATGCTCACAAATACTTTGTGTTGTATCACTGTTAAATTTTCCAAATAACTAACTATTGCAGAAGAACTATTTAAACGGTTCGATAAGGTTTTATAACTACACGTTAATACAATGTGTCATATCTTGTCACGTGAACATATTTAAGGTTGGAATAACCATATCAGTTTTGAATTTCGTTGTTATGTGCCGAATGTTTCAAAATTATAAATAACTCTGCTTTTAAATTAACTAATGGCATATCATATTATCTCATTAGTATTCGAAACACCTAAAAATATGACATTTACACTCATATTTAAAGTGGATTACTTATCATCGTTAACCATGTTTTTAAAATATCGTAAGGAAAATCTGTTCAAATTACGATATTTACTGTATAGAAAAAGGTATGTAAATTTTAGTTTTCGTAGTTCTTAGTCAAATGCATGCGTAGTAACATATTAAAAATGACGAGTTATTTGATTTTTTATCAAATAACAGCTATAAATACGCAAAACTTTCACAAAATTATTTGGTGAGTATTACGCGCAGAACTAATCAACGTTAATTAATACATATAAATATGTCCATAATCATTTGTCGAACACTGTAAAACCCTTCAATAATGTATTAACTAATGAGAAAGAAAACAATTTTCTGGTATATCTAATATTTGTGTGTGTTTATGTGTGTGTTTGCGAGATTTCTCACTAAATATTATGAAGCGTTCAAATGTTAACATTGCTTCCTTAAATTATTAAAAAATAATAAATCCCAAAATATTTTTGGAGTCTTGGGATGTTAAGCACGCGTGGATGATTTCTGTATAATACAAATAAATGAGTACCTATCCAAAATTTTACTCTATTGTTTCAAATATTGCCTCAGTAAAACTGTTCAGTGTCTCTTGAGAGAGTTAATATTTTTGATGTGTTTTAGGTGTTCAATTAATTCTTGTATACACATCCAAATTAAAATATCAAAAAACTTTATATCGTATATTTGTTTATAGTAATATGTTCCTTGAAGCAATTGTCATATATTTTTGTAATTCTAAGTCATACACAAACAGATCTTAATTGTATATCATATCATTTATGATTTGCCATGTGTCTCCCCTTAACATATTAATTTATATGCCTACACCTGCCAGTACTATTCATAATTAAAATACGCAAATGAAACGTTATTTATTTTGCGTTTTGGTTCAACAATTATTTGCAGACTATGCTGTAAAATAAAAATCTTCTGTTCTGAAATACGTCATAAGAACACGTTCAATTTACGTCATTTTTAGTCCAAATGGCCTCATAGATGTTTCATGACTTTGAGCATGTCTGCAGAAAATAATATCTACGTGCAAGTATTGTTAAAATTTCATATTGAAACTGTTGTTCAACTTATCGCTCTGAAATCGTTTGAATCACTCTGTAACAATCAGGTGCGTCATTTAGGGCGACAGCATAAACTTTTTGTGTTCAACACAAAAAATTTGGTAGTGTCATTATGAGAAAATATTTTGTGGTGACCTATATGTCTTTTTCTGTGATTCGCATGTTATTTGACCTAACCTCGTGATCGATCACTCAACTAGTAATGAATATAAAACATTGTCATATTCATAAAAACACACAAATGAAAACGTTTACAGAACCCGACATTATGGTTTTTTAAGGTAACGTATGACGATATGGTAGTTAATAGCTAGTCTGAAAGGTCGTTGGTTGTTAAATGTGATAAATGTCATGCGAAGGAGGTTTACTACAGTTACTACAAATAACATGAGTGAAGAAGTAGTATTCTGACAATGAGTAGGAATGTATATTATGTATGTTTGTCCTATGTTTCAAGGTCTCACAACCGAAGCAAAAAGCACTGGCTTACTGTATTTAGTAAAAAAATGGCTTGAATTTTTCTTGTTTTTGTTAGACGTCAGAAAAGAACGTCCCACATAATTATTTATGTTGCAAGAACAATACCGCACCGATGACAAGAACAGACCGACGTATTTATAGGGACTTTGTAATACTACAGCGTTTTATGAACTACCACATCTAAACTAACTTCAGTAGGCCTACTGTAAAAAGTATTTATATTACAATATAAGAACGAGGGTATTGAATATTACCTTTAAAAACGAAAATGGAATGTCCTAGTCGTATAAATTCATTCGGAGACTCGTGCTCTGCAGCGTTAATCTGACAGCAACATTACTCTACATATGTTCAATGCTTTAAGTAACTCTAGACATCGGATTCAATAAGCAAATATTATTCTAAAATTATGGTGGCTATTGATGCTTCATAGACATGTTGTTGGCAAGAAAACTGCACGGCAGATCAATGAATTAGAAGCTAAGGGGAGCTCGCGCGTTGTGGTGACGCCGCATTTGATGCCCCTTTTTAAATAACTAGAGCCAGTGATTTTTGGTGAAAAGAATTGTGCAACAACTTGTTTCAATGCCTTACGTGCACACCTGCAACTCTGGTTCGTGGTTATTGGCAGAATATAAGAGGGCAGAGGCGTGGCTCGTTTGACTGCACCAACCAGAACAATGTTACCGCGACACCACACGTCCATGATATGCGGGTAGATCCCCGAGACGCCTAAAGTTAAAAAAAAACTTCCAATCACTGACTATGAAGTAGAGAAACAGGTGTTCACATAAGGCATTGAAACAAACTGTTGCAGAATTCCTTTCACCAAAAATCACTGGCTCTATAAATAACCTACATATTTGCAATACTTTTCACATATCGGATTAACCAAAACAGTGATCAAAACAACTTTTAACAACTCTTTCAAGAGGCATAACTTTGAAATAAAGTAGCATTACGCTATCCCTCCAAACAATAAGCTGCTAATTATTACACAAGTAATGTTCATTTTAGTTTTTTAATGCTTTAAGGTCGGCCTTACAGCTCCGTCACTTCTGAACCCATGGCGTATCGTAGAATAAGGAACAGTATACTTGGCCTAAACTGACGACTCTTCTAAACATGGAGTCGACTCGAAAAAAAAGATAAATCTAAATCAGAACTGCAGCGCCGGGAATCGAGTATAAGTCCTCTGTAATACGAGTCCAGTGCGCCACCTCGCATACTATATCTGTGAAACTTCTACGTGTTCAATGTACCAGCTCCTCCTTTCTTTTCTCCTGCACTGCAATGGCTAATCCTATTTAGCTGTCAGTCATGACATCACGAATGTAGAAAATATTGAAGACATAGGTGCGCTAAATTGAGTATGAGAGTAACGAGAAGACCACTGACATTATTAAAACTCCGCTTGCCTTTCTCAAGAATCCAATATTGCCATTAGAGGCTTTTCGTAATCTTGCGAGATGCAAGATCAGTAGAAATGATGGTTCGAGAGGGTGATTTAACGCGGGAAAACTTGACTGTTTGCTCTGGGTTTCAACGTACGTTCAGTTTACCAAAAGATAACTGGCTTTCGCTTTTATGTGGAGCTGTTGCCCTATTTGGCTGATCCAATAAGAATCCCGCTGTTGTAAAATTTGATGTCTACTATTGGTTTGCAGACAGCTGCGTTATGTCAGACGTACATCACCTAAACATACACGTTGCGAGAAACTACAGTGTTTTCAAGGGTATGTTGGAGCAAGAAATTTTCGCGATGTACCATCATCTCTAAAGATTAGTTGTTATGGTCGCAATTTACTACTTACAATACTTCCGTACAGTCACATAGCGGTCTGTTCTTCCGGCAGGCTTCAGTTAAAATGCTGGCAGCTAAGAATGTTCACAGTTAAAACAATTTTTGTACTTTTACTGCATAGATGTACAGAAGTGTTAAGGACGTACGCATTGTAAATGTTTTCTTGTACTTGAGTGTTAGCGTTCCCAACTTTTCTTTTAAATAAACTGATGCTGCCAAACTTGTACACAAACAAAACAAAACTGTTGCTCTATTTACAAGCTAAGGTTGGTAGGTCCTCGATACTGAATATGTGTTAATAATTTAATATTCTGCTTCCTAAGATATTACAGTGTAGGCTTAAGTGCCAGTTGGTGAGTGAATGGGTTCACTAAATAAGCACGTGTCCACCCATATTCGGCGGTAAAATCCACAGGACTCGTACTTAAGGGGACCCAGGTCGAACCCTGGTCTGAACATACTAACTTGAGTTTTCCACTATTTTCCTAAGTGAGTCAAGTTGAGTGCTGTGATGGTTCCTCAATGAATACCATGTTCAACCGATGTAAAGATATTAAAAAACACCCAGGCACTTACAAGGTTTAACGAAGAATATAGGCTACGAAACGAAACAGAAAGTATAGACCTTAGAAGGTTTGCAGCAATGAGATTCTATGCGACTCAGTAGGTTCATCCACAAACCCATTCATTCCTAGCAGAAAGTTTATAAAATAATTTATGTGCTGGAATGTATATACAATTATTAAATGAAAAATATTTAGACCTTCAAGTACAAATATCAGAATTATTTCCACGTAACAATATATATATATATATATATATATACACATACATACTTACGAGACAAATACAAACACTATACAGTTATAAAATTATGAAAGCTAAAAAATAACCTCTTAAGTCTTGCAAAGACGATCTTAAAATGTTTTTAACGGTAAAAGTAGCACAAACTAATTACTGCCCATCGAGACTTGTGCCTTTCTTGCAAAATTTAGAAGGGGTTTAAAAGAGCACGCGTCTCATTATATTAGCATGTTATTTTCCCTTCTCACCACCTGCTGTGAACAGTAGGAAGAGCACACGTCTCAGTTTATTTTCAAATGACTGGTGGCCTTCTTACCGCTCACCAAATACATATTACTTAACTAGCTCCGTTTTTCTATTATTCCGGCGAGATTCAACGAGCAACATCGGCGTATCAAACGCCTCTTCGTTTTACTGCACCATTTCTATGCAAACAACATAACATAATTAATAACCGTAGCATGGCAACTCTCACAGTGTGGGTACTATAACCTCAAATGAGTGATTGAGAGATTTTGTTCAGCACTTAACATCTATGTCTTTAACGCTGGTGAGGGGTGACATGAGGTGAGTATGGAGCAGCGCCGGAATGAGGTCGGGGGAAACTGGATATCCCCGTAAAACTCGCTGACCAACGTATTGTCCGGCACGATTCCCACATGCGAAAATCCGGGGACCAACCCCGCCAGAAATGAACCCGGATCGCCTTGGCGGGAGGCGAGTGGCCTGACTACTCGGCCACCGCGGACCCCACTTAACCGCAAATGATATCACATACACATGATTATGCACGGAATTTTATCAAACGTTAACTATTTTACATTACGTCGTTTGCGGTAGCATGGCGTAGGGCGTTTAAACATCGTTGAGTTTCAGGAAGCATTATTTGTTGTTAAAACGGCGATATACAAAGTGCAATTGATAAGACACGAATGTGCTAACAAGTTCACGAACATTTTGAATACATACTACAGTTATAGATAATAAGTAATTAATGTCACCATTTTCCACCATTTCGCAAAATTTTGATTATACCTGAGTTATTAATTTTTTGGTATATTTTTGCATAACGTGTCTACTAATACTTTTCAAGGGGCACTTTTCCTCTCATTACAGTTTTTCAATTGTAAATATTTGACACTCATCAACTGTCCTAAAACGCTTGTTTTTCGTTTCTTGATGTTCACCTCTCTCAGTGGTAGGGTGGTTTTCTTTGTAGCATTGCATTAACAAAATATAATATAACATTTTCAACATACCGTGTTCGGTTTAGCTACTTCTATCAGCGGTATTGTTTGTATACCAGTCTCAGTTGACATTATGAAACGGACTTAATTTACCTCTTTTTAGCGAATTTATAACCGTATGGCTTTTACAACTAAATCCGTCCTTGAAGCTATACCTACAATGCATTTTACCTGGAAACTATCGGACGGACGATTGGTGAGATTAAGTACTGTTGGTCTGGGATAAATGTGTGTGTGTAAATAAATATTGGTGTGTGTATGTTTGTGTACATGTTACGTATGTCTAGGACAAAACTTTAACATTTCAAATAATATCTATTTAAAATTGTTCACGTCTCTAAATTCAAAGTTTGTGCTTTATGTAGTACAATAAAGTGACATGCAGTAAAATGAACAACACATTAGTAAAATGGTCACATTTTCGTTTTGCAATTAATCATGTGACAATTTGTTTGGTGCAATACTGTAATAACAGATATTGTTACAGTTTTGGTTGTGTTCGGTGAGTGCTCTTTGTAGTGCAATAGCATAACGTTTGAGTTGGTTACTCTTTTGAGTGCGTTTGTCGAAAGCTATCTGTTTTGGAGTACTGTAACATTTGAAACTTGTCGTTAAACATACTTATTTTGAAATGTTTTTGCTTCACTCATTAATTTTTTCCAGCACGTGGTTTAATTTTTATGTTTTACACTTTAGATTTCATTACTGTTTTTATTGTTGGAGTTTTCATACAAGGACAGTTCAATGTTATTACACTGCAGTGGGTAGTAAAATGTTAAATGTGTCTATAGTTAGCGTGGACTAGCCGGGGTGTAATACGACGTAAAGAGAGTGTGTAATGGGCGACTAGATCCACAATGACGGCGGGTATCGACGTGGGCGGCTCTGTCCACGAATATAGGGAACAAATGAATAACTTTGACGAGTTAACAGAGATACTAGTACCCCACTACGAACCAGCAATCTGACTAGCGAGGACTGTCACAGTTCTCTCACTAGTTAATTAGAATGTTTTAGCCCAGTCAATAAAGGTTTTGGGTCGGTAATAATTATGGTGAAGCTGAATTGTTCACAGCTGATAGACCAGTACTTGAGGAGTATTTTCCCAAATGTCCCCACTCCCCCCCCTAAATCCCACCAATTTTAAGAATGCAGACATTTACAAAAACATTGATATCTCCGCAATCAATGATCGGGTCAAGACTTTCATTACTATACTGTAACCTCAATTAAATGTCGTATAGTATTAGTTCTACACTTTTGCGATAAAATAAATATTTTGTCCTAATTTTAGGTATTCAGCAAAAAAAATACATTTTAATAAATATATTTTTTTTAGCCTTATACTTAGTTACTAGCAAACAGTTGATAAAATGGTCCCTCTAGGAGTTGTGGCGTGCATTATTCTGAACTTGGTTTCATAAAATTGTACTTGATTCAGTATATTTAAGGTCTAAAATAGATTATACAAGAGCAAATATCTGCTGTTTCGCGATGCACTAATCACTGCTTCACGTCCTATGCTCAGGAGGTATTTACTGAAGACATTGTTCCACTTATAGCCACCAGAACTAATACAGTTGGTGCTACTACGCTGTCTTTATCGTACTCTATGAACTACTACGAAACTGCTGCAATATATACGTTATTACATGAACTTAATACGTTAGATAACAATACACAATTGACATTCAAAAAGTATGGGTGCACTTACTTAACTCAAGGCAAAATTACTCTCGTGCGGCGTACAGGGCATTCGAAACAAGACAAATTAGTACCAGTAACACACACAGACCTCATGTTAATTTAAAATGTAGGTGCTTATTGAAAATTATTTTTCAACCAACAGAGTAGTAAATTATAGTTGAACTAGTGGCATATTGAAAGGCTTCTTACATTCCCTACACTGCTAATCCTCCAGTAGCGGTCTAGAACAGTCCGTGCCTCTACTGTTATACACTCGCCCTCAGCAGAGACGTTCCGGTCTGAAACCACGAGACCATAAACACATACAGCAGATTTGTGGAGGTGATGGAAGAGAAAACTTTGGCTCTGTGCTGTTGGTCTATATCTTCAGTCTTGATAACGATGTTTGCAAAACCATGTTAAAATGGCAGTACTCGTCTTGTTAAAATAGCACATTAGGATTTAATTACAGTAGGTAATGCACAAATAAAGCACTAAATGTCAATTACCAGTGAAATGTACGGCACTGATGATGACTAAAAGCCTGATTTTGCCAGCAAGCAAAGTTTCAAATAAACCAAAATGTTTATCTACTTTTTTTAAACACAAGATTATTATTGCATGTGTGGGCATGATCAGTAATTTGCCTACAAGAAAGTGAAGAATACATATGTTTGTTATTTATATTTCAATAGCCGTTGTCAGTTTTCTGTTATATGTGTAATGCTTTATGTCTGCTTGTTTGTAATATTATTTTCAAACATTTTTGAAATGTTAAAATAGAGTTAAAGTATAAAATCTTCAATGAGTGAGTGGGAGATTTTATTCAGCGCTCAACATCGAGGTCTTCAGCGCTGGTGAGGGGTGACATGAGGTGAGTATGGAGCAGCGCCGAAATGAAACGGCGTGGGGAACGGAAAAATTCGAGAAAACCCTCCCCGACCAGCGGCATCGTCCGGTACGATTCCCACGTGCGAAAATCCGGGGACCGACCCCACATGAAATAGAACCCAGATCGCCTTGGTGGGAGGCGAATGGTCTAACCGTTCTGCCACCACGGACCCTCAAATCATTCTGAGCACGTGATGTCTACACGTTAGCAAGAATCCATAAATAAATTGCTCCTCGACTCTTGTACTCTACTGGTTGGTGAGTGTACTTCCCCTACCAGTCTAATGTTTCTACAGGGAACTCAGAGCTACTGAAGAATTGTATATGATCATTGTAAAGTACCATTTACCTTGGAACATATGTACACTCCGCTTCTGCCTTCGAGGCATTTGCCATAAATAATCCACAACAAATTTTAATTATTCATCACAATAAAACAAAGTGAACAAATTTGTAACTGCTGCGGTCTGTTACGATAAAAAACTAACTTATTTCGTAATGTACATTTCCAAAACCAATATCAAGCCAGAAGACACGTGCCACCACTATATACTCACGTCACTGTATGTCATACGAGAGCTGCCTTCGCCTTGCGT
This sequence comes from Medauroidea extradentata, assembly GCA_003012365.1. Taxonomy (NCBI): domain Eukaryota; kingdom Metazoa; phylum Arthropoda; class Insecta; order Phasmatodea; family Phasmatidae; genus Medauroidea; species Medauroidea extradentata. The sequence goes on from PNEQ01128447.1 coordinate 15,124, forward strand.
TAAACAAGTGTTTCCGTATTTTGGCAAAGTCCAGTATAAAGTGTTATCTGAAATTCTTAGTTATGTATATATTGCAGCAGCTGCATTTTAGTTCATGGTGTGCAATGTACACAGCACTGTAGCACCAATTTGGTGGCTGTATATGGAAGATAACTCTTCAATTAAAACGGAGCATCATAGCACGCGGGCCAATGAACAGTCTCTCTCGAAGCACCAGATCTTCATTCTTTTTAAGGGCGTTCAAGTAACCAAAACTACTTTCAATATGGTTTAATTTCATCAAGTATTAGACTGTAAAGAGTGTTAATAAAGTATTGTGTAAGGAGGGTTCTAGAAATTCTGGGCATCACACACTGTCAGAATTATTACTGGGCGCATGTAGGCATCTGTTGTCCTGAGCGATGACATTTAATGAAGCACTACAATGTAGAAGCGCCAGAATGAGGGGTGCGTGGGAAACGAGGGATCCCCGAGAATACCCCCGCCGACCAGCGGTATCGTCCGGTATGATTTCCACATGCGAAAATCTGGAGACCGACCCCACCGGGAACTGAACCCGGATCGATTTGGAGGGAGGCAAATGCCCAAGCCACTGCGCCAACTGCGGCCCCAGAAAAGCGTAACAAGAAAGTATTTTTTAAAAAAGTCATTGCGGTAAAAATTATATTTTCATGCTTTGCAGTTCAAATTTCAAATGTGTCATATTACCATAATAATCCACATCTAAGAATGAATTTTAATGGCACAGGTACATAGTTAACAAGTTTAATGGAAATTCATTTAGGGATTTTGATGTAATAACAGAATGAAATTTATTGTAAAATTTAAAGCTCTATTTACTAATTGTAAACACTGATTGAAGGTGACCCGTCTAATGCCAGAGAAATATCTTCATGATGTTGCTATGACTTTAAGAAACACCTGAGCCAGAGTACATATACGGTCGTGATTAACTAATTTTATGCAATTTTCATTGCACATTATTCGATATTAAAATATTTATAGCCAAGTTTAAAACTCTAAAATATTTATTTTCCATATCTGAAATCACGAAAAACATAAAAACTCCTTAAAACTTGGAATTTTTTTTACTTGGAACAGCCTTAATACCATTTTCCTCCGTAATTACACATTAAATAAAACATAATCTCCTTAGAACTGTTCAGGAAAGTGCACGCTATAACTTCTAGTGAACCATTTTATAATTTGTATGCTGATAGAAAAGTTATAACGCAATAAAATATATATAAATGTAAAAAATTTGTTTCACATAAAACTAAAATTACTGCAAAAATATTACTCTTATCACAAACGTGTACAAGAATAATATTGTGCTACATTTAATTGTGGTTATAATAAAATAAAGAATATCTTGATGCGTTCATTGGTTTCGGATATATCACTGGTTCTGTAAATGTCTGCGTTCATCAACTTTGAGGGTGTTTGGGGAGGTAAGCTCCATGGGGAGGAGTGGGGACTTCTGGGAAATTGTTCCTCTAGTGTTGGTCTGTCATCTGTGAAAAATTCAGTCTTATCATAATTATTCTCGACATTGGCTGATTTGGTCTTAATTGATGGGCTATTTTGGTCGGTGCTCCCCTGCGAGCGCGGGTCTTCGAACAGAATCAACGCTAGTTGGCGTTCAGCGGAGTCGTGTTTCGTGACAACCACGGAACTGCAAGTCAGGATAGATATTTTCGCAACACGGTGCCGCCCGCTGGATATGACTTCTCCTGTGACAAGGGACACAAACTCGATCTTGTGTTTTGACTGGAGTGACATTTCCTTTAAATAGCCTAAGAATGTTTTGTTCCTTTGTTAGCCGGGCACTCAAAAAACCTTGTATTGGATAAATTTCGATCTTTTTGATTGCCAGAAAGGACCTTAGAGGTGCTGTCCTTGGGTGTATGGCAAGTCAGCAAAACGACCCTAACTAGATGTAGAAGAATATAGGTTATTCAGAAACAACTACCACTTGTTTCGATATGCAGGAAGTAAATACAGCTTCCTTCTTGAGATATTTCGGGGCCTCGGTGGTCGAATGGTCAGACCATCCGCCTCCCTCTAAGGCGATCCAGATTCGATTCCCGGCGTTGTCGTTCTGGGAATCGTGCCGGATGATGCCGTTGGTCGGCGGGTTTTCTCGGGGATCTCCCGTTTCCCCCGTCCCTTCTTTCCAACGCTGCCACTTACTCACCTCTGGTCACCCCTCACCAGCGTTGAAGACCTCGATGTTAAGCGCTGACCAAAATCTTTCACTCACTCTTAAGATATTTCTAAATTTTACTACAAAAAGAAATGAAATTATTTCAATTTCACTATGTACAACAAACCATCAAAGAATGGAAACTGCTTTGCTTGGCGTGAAATATCTGGAGGGCTTGGTGGTAAAAAGTTGTAACAAATGTTTAAATTCTTATTAACTTGTAAAGGAAAAAAAGTGATATTCCTATAACTATTCCTCTCAGAACAAGAATAAGTTCTTCTTATTAATGTATTTGATGGTCATTTGAATATCCCCTCTAATACACGTACGTATTAAATTGTAGGACACTCCCAGAAGAAAGGTGATGCAATGGACTTTTGTATTGACTTCTAAACGTCAATCATTGAAGAATGGTCCTATGTTCCCAGACAGTCTCTAACGGTAGTGAAGATAGTCAAACGCAAATGCATGCCTTACAGAGTACAGGAGATGGTCACAAGCGATATTATTATTGAAAGCTAGTTGCATCTCAGGTATGAAAGAAGTTGTAAAATAATGCTGAAGAGGAAAACGTACTGTGGAATGAAGTCAATGTTTTTGAAGTCAAAAAGGAAAACCATGATTAAATTTTTATAAAAACTTGTATCAAGTATGCGAAACGTAGGAAATATAATTGCGGCAACCACAAAAAGGAAAACAGTCTCTCATATAGCGAGACGTCCATCATTTCTCACCTTAAAAACGATATTTTAGACTTGTGTAAAAGTAACCTCATTCCAAGAATACGTCACTAGTTGTTTAAGAACATATACTGAAGTTCAGTCAGTTAACGAGAAGAAAGTGGCCACTTTAAGCATGAACTTTTCTGTACTTACTTTGATGTACTCTTGCTATCTTCGGAGTGTTGTTATGGCTTCAATCGTGGTCGTGGCCTCTAGACCACCCTGCTCTGCAGCTATTCATGCCTTTTTTACTTCAACTAACGACAACCTAGTATGTGAGCCTTGAGAAGACACGTTCAGATTTCTTCTTCGTTTCCAACGATTTATACTTGCCGGAATACACATAGAATGAGATGGGTAAACGCTGACGTATAGGGATATATAAGCTCATTAGAAAACAAAAAACTGACCGTCCTTCTCAGTGCCAGAGTGATTTATTTGCCCGGCTTCACTTCTGCATAGTTGTTGGAGGGTTTATATGGCCACGTAACGATATCGTTTGACGATTTGTTTTTCCACATATCGCAAGCAAGTAGTCGTGGGAGCCTAGTATAAGTGGCCATGCATCTGTATCGTCTTGCCAAAATTAGTTACTGCAGCCCATGTTTTACATTATTCTAAATACATTTTTATTAATGACTCTCTCTAAAACTTTTTGCTCTTGCCGCGTAGTCTTGGAACACGAATGATTTAAAGTGGCTTCTTCTAGTGAGCACTGAATAAATGAAAGCTACTTTTTACCACTTATTAGAAGTTTTTAGTATTATAAACATGTGCACTGCTTGTAGATTGATAGCACGTGATATCTGACAGAAAGTTTTGCTAAACATATGGACGAATCTGTTTCTCCTTCCCGTAATCGCCTTAAAAATTTAAAGGAAATCAGGTACGGCGAACGAAGTATGTGTGCAAGATACAATTCATAGAGCGTATAACGTTTATAGAACTTTTAATATTGCGGTATGATACGACTAGTCCATGCTGAATGTAATAGGACTGCCGTACTACGCTGCACATATTCTGCCCTATATGCACTTGGAACAACCCTCAGAGTGGCTCTCTACGAGACGTAGAAAACGCTTCTCCACACCCATGATCACGCCACTACGAAGTCTTCCACTGCTTTGTTAGCACGCGGATCAAAACACTTCTTTCTTATAGATAGTGGCATGTTCGTCGTGTTGTCTTTTAGTTCGGGCGTTGTATGTTTGGGAATGTGTCTGCGTGTTGAAGTCTCGCCGCCGCACAGCTGCAGTACGCTCGTTTATATATTATTATGTTCGTATGTTTATGTACAGTTGTATATGCCTGGCGATACAACACGATCGCACTGCGATTGTCCAGCGTACTGCTGCGTCGCTGCATATGTAAGCATCGCGTGTATGTGGCATGTTTACTCTTTCTGTGTTGGTACTATTAGTTAAATTTGGAGAGTCAATTCGGCCATACGTTTAATAACAAACATTATATCCTTCCACTTCTATATAACGTACAATCTATTCTGTAAGTCGCATTTATATATTTTGAACAACCTGTACAGCTCGTTATTATTTTTATAATTAATGAAGACAAGATATACACATGTAGAAAACATGAGCTTGTTCTCACATGTGTAACAGTTAGATTAACTTCCCAAAAACTTAAAAAAGTTAACTCGCTTATGACAAAACTCGTAAGAAATGTTATTACAATTTATACATGTATGGTAAGCAGAAATGGTTATGTACAGGCTACGAAATTTGCTTTCCTTTCAATTTTTGTTTATATTCATGATTAGGTGCTGTATTCATATCTCAAAAATTACACTTACCTATGAAATGTTCTAACAAAATTAGTTATTACATAGAATGTTAACAATCACACAAATAGGCGTTGCAAAATTCGATAAGGTGTCCGCGTGTAAAGGGATTCAAATGGAGTACAGAACATCAGTAGACAAAAGTTCATTCTAAAATTGCTCAATATGCTTCTTTTAATTCGGTTAGGAGACCATACAAGATCATTCACTAATTTTTTTTAATTGAATTTCTTGGAGCCCAAAATATTAAATATTGATTTTGGCGTTCATTTTAGCTATGTACAGCTTAGTGCATAATCATAAAATAGTCATATGCAAATACAGAACAATTTTGTTATTAGTATTACACAATATAACTATGGTGCACTACTGCATGTGCCATACGGGCGAGATGTCAAGAAGACTGCGTGCCAGGTAAGCGACTTGCGCCTAGAGGTTAACATGAGGCACAATGGGAGTGCCTGTGTCGACCTTGGTGCTTCGGCACTTCTAGGCTTCAGGCGTGCAAAATACGGCCACCTGTTTGGCCATTGAACCTTACAACTACAATTAAACTGTTTCGCAAGTAATTGATAGCACTTCTGCAGGTTTTTGCATACGATTAGTTCAATATAAAAAATTTGTCGCATCTCAAAACCTGCTAGTCATAATAACTTAAAATTATTTTTAAAGAAATAGTGTTTAACGATAGTAAAAACCGTTAGTCTTATTTAGACTTACCTTCAGATAACTACCCTTTTGGAAGAATAATTTTACTACAAATTTTAACTTGTATCACAATCACCCTATTCGACCCTTCTTTTTCCTATCGCGGGATAGGTTACATGATTCAATGGATGATGTCCAGCAGATATAACTTATATCTATCTCACTGCACACTCTGCGAGGTGGGGAGACGAAGAGAGAAAAAGTGACACGCCAAAAAGTGCTACGTACATTGCCTTAGAATTTGAGAGCGTAAACATACAAGAACGTAACAATTTCCAAAGTATGAAAATCAATGTTTTAGTACGTTTTAAAAGCCCTCGACATGCTTTTATTGACTATCCAAATTTGTTACAATTTAACTTGCGATGAAATTACGGAATATCACCATTTTGAGAAAATTTATGTAAATATAAGGTTATAGGTACATCAATTTCAAAACTCGTTTTAAAATGATATTTCCGTAAGTAAATCAAAATTGCATTGCATTAATTTCATTAACACGTGATTTTATGATACCTAATAAAATGCTTTGCTCTTGTACATTTTACAAATACATGGATATATATAATTCTTAAATTTTCTAACAAATACGTTATTATAAACGTTTAAACGCTATTTCACAATAAATTATATAATTATATATGTACACAGGTGTCCCAGTAAAAGGTTCCATTAATTACAGAGGGTGCAGTATGCGTGAAAAGAAGACATATCCGCCAAATACACAAAGGTCGTAAACGCAGTATCTACCAAGTTATGGTGTACTGCACGTACTGTCCATGAACACCATGTCACTGAACTACTCGTCACTACAAGTGTTCGTTGTGGCCGAGATGTATTGCAATGCAGCCCTCCACCCTACGTCGCATGGACCCTTCTATTGTTTGGAACGGCCCTGGTTGTAGCACGATTGCGTCGCAGACATGGAACACGCGTTCCCTTAGTGTATCCACATCATGTATGGTGTGGCACAACTTAGTAGATATTACGTTTACGACCTATAGGACATATATGTCTTCTTTCCATGCATACTACACCCTCCGTAATTTCTGGAAACGTTTTACGGGACAGCTGCGTGTGTGTGCGTGTATATATACACACTGAATGTCCAGAAACAAAGGCATAATAAGCACACTACGCGACACCTGGGCTAAATTGGAGACGAAAATGTAAGTTTCAAAATGTGAATATTTCACGGCAAAATGTGGCAACATTGCATGGAGAAAGTGTCCTCTTGCGCTCCACATCCAGGTATTATTTTATGTAAGTTAGGTCAGGTAAACAGAGTATCGTGTTTTGACAGCTCGGTATTTTAACCTGCACCCGTAATACGCTGGACAGAACATTAGTAGTAAGATAAGTAAGGTATGAGTATAGCCCAAGAGGGAATAATACAGTGTTACATATATATTACATATGTATTACTAATACTAACAAAACTGCAACTTCAATATTCTAACTTTCTTATATCTCTTAATCAAACTGCTTTGAAATTTCATTGAACGTTATCTGGCATACATTTATTTATTTTTTCTATAATTTATAATTTATGTTTGTTTATTCCATACATTCATATTATTTTAACTTGTATGCAAGACCGAAATATTTTATGTTGTATAACGTTTGCTGAAACGTTTAATTTTATTACATAAAATATTTAATAATATTTATCACGGTAAATTTATCCACTAACTCATACACATAGACGAGACTATTATTATTATATTTTTTAGTTTAGGGGCATTTTATAAAAAAAATTAATTCGATCAAAATTCTGACACGAACTATTGTTGCTAAAAAAACTAAAACTATTTACTTACGCATTTAAAGCCACTTTAATTATTCATTTAACAATAATAAATTCCTCAGTAAATACTGCTGTAAATTATACCTATAAATAATAATCGTGCTATTAATATTTAATCCAAGTTTTACTTGCTCTTTTTCTCGAAGTCTTCTTTGACATTGTTATAACAAAGTGTGATTATAATTGTATTTAAGTATTGAAAATTTAAACATTTTAAACTTATGGTTTGCTAAACAGTTTAATATTTCAGTATATTTAATTTATTAAGATAAATAAGGTTTTTTTTCGACCTTTTGTTAAGAATACAAATTTTATGTGACAAAAAATGCGCAAACGATTAAAAACCCGTCATTTAATGCGAATAACTTTATGTAATGACTGGCCATGACATATAGCAATATGCATTTTCGGTATTATCTCGTGTGTATTTTGCAAAATTTTTGTCTGTGAAATTATCAATAAAATATTTGTAAATAAGTCTTGTATACAAATCAACACTAAGAACATGTAAATATCGCTTCAAAACATGCTTCTTTAAAATTAAGTTTCACGTTTTTTGAAAATTATTTCATAATTCAACGCTTTAAACCGAATACTGCCGTGAATTGCATAAGAAATGAAATTACCCCTTTGCATGTCAAACTTTTGAAAGCCGTATAAAATGGTCGTATAGAATACCGTAGTATTTCCTTAACATTTTAAAGGCCCCTGGTTCAGAGAGCTTAGGATAGCATTCAGGAAGAAACGATTCTCACAACAACGCTTCTTCTAGGATGACAAGATTAATTCGTTGGCCGACCCAAAACTACTAGAACCGCCCTTGCACACGGCGGCGTTTTGTATTCTTGTGGCAGTCCCTAAGTGTGTCACTTCTCTTTCCTTGCCCATTTTATTTAAATTCGACATCCGCATATGAAATATAGTTTTAAGATATGCAGGAGTTTCAAAGGATTACATCCTTGCGGCCCACGAACCCTACAAAGGAGGGGTGAGATCGAAGTGATGTATCATAGCAAAAAGGAACAATGCCGATTGTTCAAATTTTACTGAACAGTGCATTGGTTATTTGCGCAATGTGAACGGTTCTTTTGTCAAGCATAAATTCTCTTTGATCTTTTGTACCTGACGCGAAGGGGACTGCTCTACCTTCAGACTTTGCTCACGGTCCCAACGACCGTTGCAACTGTTTAGAACGCAAAGAAATCTTAATAATGATTTTTGCATGCTCAGAACCCTTGCCGATCCAAAGACGGATTTGCCAGTGGAATTTCAACTTTAAAAACCTCAACCGTAGCGTGCAAGCGTACACTGAGAATGTTAACGTCTTTAGTGCGAACGTTGAGAAATACAAACGCGTACGGGTACGCCAACACACATTAACAGAGTGCCAACGCCAGAGCCGCATTTACATGAAATCTTACTTTAAAATATTTCTTACAGTTGTTTATTTGTGTTTCAAATTATTTATAAACAGAACAGTTTGGCAATAATTTCAATACACAGCCCAAGATCCGACTTGAATTTCGCCTTAAAAATTCTATTAGGAACATGTTTTAGTTTCTAAACATAGTAAATATTTAATAATATTAATATTCTTAAATACTGATATGACGAATAGTATATATATATATACATATCATTATTTTACATATTATACATACATTATGAATAATTTTATAATTATGAAATATTTTTTGCAGAGAAATGCCTTAGTTTTTTTTTTTTTTTAATATTAAATAAGTGACATTATTTCACTCAGTAGACAAGTAACACATGCCTCATGAAAACAGTAATGTGTGGAGGAGCCATCTTGGGCGTTCTCGGGTGCTCTCGGCAATCTTTGGCTTGGCGGTCGGCCAAGTGTTCTTGCTCTGGTATGCAGCTAAACGTCAGCCATTTTGGAGAGGACTTTGTCCGTTTACCTTCATGTCCAGAACATACCAAACATTGAAAAGAAAAATCCCGTGAATTTCCCATGCCATTTTCCTCATTTTCCTCCAAGACATAAAAATATTTTTTCCCTTTACTCAAAATACAGAATACCTCAGTTATGACTGTCTCCTCAAAACAGCTAAGTTTCTTATAACAGCTAAGTGACCTATTAACCTTGGATTCAAGCTGAGCATTAGAACAAAAATAATTTTTTATTAATATTTACTTTTTAATTACAATTATTTGGATTTAAGCTATTACTTATATTATTATACATTGAAATTTATCCTTAAATGTTTTTAAACTTTCTGTTTTTTATATTTATTTTAATTATTATTTTTAAACACAAAAAAATGTCAAATATACTTTCTGTTTATAGGTTTCTTATTTCTTATACACATTCAGTTATGTGCAGTACTATATAAAACGTTTTGATACTATACTTTATCCTTAATTTATGATACATTATTTAATATAATTTAAAATATACTTTTCTCGTATTTTATAACCAAACTTACTTCACACAAGTAGTTGTTTTTTTTAATTTAACCTATGTTTTTATTGAGAAGAATTCTATGAAGAAAATGTTATTCCTACATATTAATTTAAATCTTAACATTTATTCTAAAATCATTTATAAAGTTAAACATAATATTTTTTTTCCTAAACATTTTTCGGGGTAACTCTATCTACTTCTAAATGTAAAATTTTAACCGTCATATGTGAGTACTTTGACAGCAGGGGTTCCACTGACCAACTCGAAATGTTAAATTTGGTGTCAATTTAGTAAACAAATAGTTATCCTAATTTGAATAGTTAAAACTTAATTGTTTAAATACTTAAGTATGCGTATTTACTAATTCATTAAATGGTCCCAGAACAAATATCTTGAGTCTGCCAATGTTACACCTGCAAAGTATCCACATTTTACGCAACCCTTGAAAACACGTATACCCTAACGTAAATCACCCCAGGCATGATTGCTATACATTTTAATGTTTTATCAGATATACCACTGCACATTTCACTTACATCAAAACATCATGTTTTCTGACTCTCGCCGGCTTCGTGCCATCGAAAATGTGATGATTCAGTTACAGATATGACCAAGGAAGTATTTTAGGAACAGTCAAAGAACTTGTCATAGACGAACGAACAGCGCTTGTCATTGCCGAATTGGCCACCATCAGGATAGGCGCTACGGCCGAAGATATCACAAATACGCTTGAATTTATATTCGGCGTCACTGTCGAAGTATCTGCTAACATTAACGAGTAAGTTTTTGCTATGCTCGAAGTGGTTATCAACAAAAACATGTCTCTACCACGAATGAAGAATTTCATAACATACCGTAGTCATAGTGTAATACAATCAATCCTAACCGATCATAGAAAGGCTAAATAAGCATTAGATCCTGTTTACCATTTATTTCGAAAGTGGTTAGAACACATACATTTGAATTGGTTATTACATGAACTACATTACTCCAAGAAACTAAAAATTTTAAAAGCAAACTACGATCTTTAAAATAAATTATGGAGTCAAGCTTACGTGTGTTACGTCTTTAAAATAAATTATGGAGTCAAGCTTACGTGTGTTACTTAAATACGTAACCGTCTACATTGAAATAAATAACTCCACGTGTATATTGTTTTACATGCATGATTTTTTGTGCACTTATGTTGTCATTGCAGGATGGAAGTATTGCGAGTACCGTAATATTTCTAGTGTTTTTTCTTAAAAAACTGAATTTTTTATTTTAATATTTCTCTACTTCTAGGTTGTCTGCGCGTAATATGATCATCAAAGAAAAAAATGTATTTTACTACACAGCGAGATTAATCATTATATTAGAATCTGATTTATTGATTTTACCTAAAAATAACATTGGTAGTATGTTCAGTATATTTAAAATAACAAATATGATTTTAACGATTGTTTTACGTTTTTGTAGCTACTAACCCTCGTAATGTCTGTAGAAGATCGTTGATTTAAATCCTGATAGAATACCTTGAAAAATTCTGGAACAAACTGCATCATTTTTTCAATATATTGAAGTTTGTAGACACTCATGGCCACCTTACTGTCATATACGTTTTCTTCAAGTAACTTTTTTTCTTTCAGTAACGAGTGTTGCAATAAAAGCGATATTTTATGAGACCGTCAGTATGATTGCTTTACCTAACTTTCCCTACAAGCATTTAACTGTGACGCTTAATGATGGTACTGTAAATCCTAATTTACAGTTCCTGTCTACACATTTTCCATAACTGTCTTCAGATAAACAGGGTTGCTTAAATTCCGCGATTCCTCGTAACTTAAAATCATTTCCTTGCTAACAAGCTTTACGTAATGATTCTTATTCTCAGAATTAGACGTTAACCACATAGAGTGTATTAGACATACTTATAAAAATGTAAGTCTAATATCATAATAGTGACGGTGATTCTTGGTTATAGTTAAGTGTGTATAATGTAGTACCTTACTCGTCCGACCGTCTCATCCACTGAAATTTGTGAACATCTAGTAGGACTGACTGCTGGAATCTTCTGTCTACATCGACCTTAAGAGAACCATGATGTTCGATACTTGTTGAGAGTGCACATTTCTTTTCCTTGAGCGGCCTTCGTGGTATGGGGTAAGAAAATAATTCTAACCAATGTACGACGCATAGCAATGTGCATCGCGCAGAACGCAACTTGCTCTTAAATGTACCATTATTCATAAAACTAAACCCTCTAGCTAATACACCCAATCAAGCTGGGGAAACGTTTTAACTTACGTAACGGTGAGGTTTAATGTGTTATGAATGGTTTTGACTTCAGAGAGCATTGATCAGCACATAGTCTCAATACGTGTGCAATTCAGCACACTTCGATGTTGTAGGCTGTTCTTTGTAATAGCAGAGGTACACCTGGCATTTATTATGACAACATTATTAAAACATTGCTCGTAGCAGGTTCAAGTACATCACACGTGTTCCTCGACATCACTTTCATTAGTAGCTTGTGTTAAAACCTGACTTTTATGATGTGTGGCTGAAATCTCTGTGATAATTGATATATTGTTTTATCTTTGACAATGGTTTGTAAACCGCGTTTTGAAAAATAATAAAATATATAATGTTGGCTGCTGTAAAGGTAATTGCTTTTTACTTCTTCTGAAAATTCATTACGTGAACGCATTTTTGCTTTAGTTTGGAGGAGGCGCAATCGGATACATTGTGTTTGTTCTCAACATTTTTTTACGGTGATGTCGACGTGATCTATGTGAACTCTCGTAGGAAATAAAAGTAAGTGCAAAAATCGTAAAACAATGAAAAGCCTTGTAAAACAACAACGAAAACCAGCCAGAATATCTTTCACGAAAACGTTTAAAGACATGTTTATCAATTAAGTGAACCAAAACAGAATGCTGAAAAATATTAAGTTCTTGTTTGAGAGGTTACAGAGTTTATCAGAAAAAGTTTCTATAGGGTATTTAAGCCTATTTAAGTCATATGCTGAGTGAAGACGACGCAGAACGTGACCTTAATGAAGTTGAGTACCTAGTTGTCCAGAGAAGAGTATAGGGAGAAAATTACTGCGATCAGAAATGTAGATGAAAATTGTTGCTGATGGAAAGGTGTGAGAGTTTCCATGTGTTCAACTCCGACTTCACGCAAAAATAAATTGACGTTGCTGACTGAAGACAAGTTTCCGTACTCGGACCAGATAACAGTAACTTGCACCAGAGCTCGTGAGATCGTAGCCAGTTTTCCGTCAACCGAAGTAATCTACGAGAAAGTGACTGATAGTATATGTGGAAGATTTGGCAGAGAAGAGTTACTAAAATATAGTATCAGTGTTTCAGGCCAAATTAATATTTCACACTTGTACGGCGACAAGCTAGAATCCTATTTCATAGCATTGGTGTCTATACGACACAAAAAAATTATGCAGCCATATTACTTCCACTCTTTAAGTCATGTATACCTTAAGAGATTTTGAGGGCTTGGCTGAAATGTCAATAAAGTCGTGCAGCTGTTGCATGTTATGATGCAAATTGTATCACCCAATACCTAAATTATTAAGTTAGAATAGTTGCTAACCGAAGTTCGTGATGACAAAGTGAAGACTAAACAGACTCGTTAACTACATATGCCAACTGCAAATAATTTATTATCTAGAGAAAAACATAACGAGGAACGTGAAATTTTTTTGTGAGAAATCTCACGAGAGTAAAGACTCGTTGCTTAAAAGTTACCACTTTACAAAAAAAGAGAGACCTTAGTAAAACAAGGGATGCTTTGTGTGTTTAAAAATTGGGTTCCGGTCGAAAGACTGTAAATCAAATATGAGTTATGTAATTTTATGGGAAGATGAACCATGCAATAATGTGTATTGACAAACATTTTAATAAAAATGACTGCGCGTAAAAGTACACGTTATGTAATTTTATGGGAAGATGAACCATACAAAAATGTGTATTGACAAACCTTTTAATAAAAATGACTGCGCGTAAAAGTACACGGGGAAACAAATGAAATCAAATATAATGCTTTATCGAATCAAAGTATGCCTCAAGAAGTGTTCTTACAGACCTTCCCTACTAGCACAAAAACATTGCCTGCGCTTTGCCTGCATCTCACACTGTAACATTGTAACGTTACCACAACATGCTACGATATAGCAGGTATGTGCAGAATAGGTGCAGGCAACATGTCAAAGTCACATACAAGCAACGTTACAATGTAACATTGCCGGCACGTTGTCTGCACATCGCCAGCTCATTGCCAGCACAATGGCTGCACGTATCGAGCCCTTTGGAAGCACATGACTAGTACATTTACACACTGTGCTGTGATGTGGCAGGTATGTGCTGAATAAGTGCAAACCCTGTGCCAATATCACGGCACGTTGTCTGCACTTCAACAGCACGTTGCCTGCTCGTCGCCAGCAAGTTGCCTACATGTCGCCAGCATGTTGTCTGCACATTGCCAGGACTTCGAAAGCACCTGACTTGCTGATCGTTACAACGTAAATACGATTCAAAACCACTAGTTCCATTTTTTTTCATATTCAGACTCCTTCGTGCAAGTTACAAACGCTTCAATTATCAACACTAAATACCACAATGGTAATGAAACACGACTGCAAAATATTAATATCGCTTTCACTGAAATTTAGCTTTTGGAAGGAAGTGACACAAAAATATTGTTTTATTTCTGGCACCTAAACACATTTAAAAAACTTGACATTCCTGTTATAATGAAGTGAATATAAGATATTTTTATAATGTTAAATATTATTCGCTCGTACTTAAGAAACTTAAAATATTATTTTTAGGATACCATAGTAGCTACTTGATAACACATTTTTTTTTATTTATTTGTACATGTGAATATAACACTGGTACCATTATTCATGACTGGCACCTACAGTTAAAAAATTGAGCTAAATGTTTTGCGGGGGGAATATCACAATTGTAACATTTTTAGCAAGTGCAGGTAACGTGCTGGGAAGTTCCATTTACAATGTTGCCTATGAGTGCTTCCGGCACGTCCTGGCCTTGTGTTTCGAGACCCCATTTAGAACATTGCCTGATAAACATTTATGGCATGTGCAGGTATAGTGTTGTGGCGTTCTTTCTGAAACGTGGCCGGTGTAACAGTTCTGGCATGTGCAGGCAACGTGCCGATGACTGTGTAACCGACTTGGCACATTGTAATGTCCGAGCAACGTTTCTGTCACCCCTGTGCTGTTTGGGTAACATGTAAGACTTGAGGTTAATGGTCAATAAAGGGCTGTAAGAGTTCTGATCTACACTGGTTTGCAGCATTCATACATCCTTAAGCGAACTGAGGAGACGATGGTATGAATGACTGTTGATTCAAAAACTTTGGTTCAGTTTTTATTTGGAGGATCTAAAACAGAAAAAAGAAGACCTTCGTTGTTGTATTATGACAAACAATTATAAAAGAAAATATATCAGTCAACATTCAAATGTTAGATCAGTCAAGTACATGTGATTCAATTCCTCGAATTAATTATGTGTTAATGATTGATGTAGACACTGCAGGAAAATTGTTCACAGGAATAACTCACCAAATGCAAGATGGTTAATTCACAATGGATACATAACTTGGCTTGATCATCATGAGTAACTCTTCATTCCTAGAAAAATACGTTAACTGTGCTAAACTCGTGACTACTCTACTAGCCAGCAGTCTAAACCTACCTGAATTTTGGGGTCTAAATGTTTTAGGGATCAGAGATACAAGTGAAAAAATAATTAAAGAAGAAATAAATGCTGTATTACTATACAATTTCAATTAAACTGTGCTTGTAAATAAAGAGAGAGGTACTTAGTTGTTCTCACTTGACTACAGTATAACGAAAATTTTTATAAAAATAATAATTTTGCAGAGTTTGACATCCATAACCTTAAAACTCGTGTATGATGAATTATACCAAAAGTATGATGATGTTTTCAAAACTGGGCTAGATGAAGGTGTAATCGAAGAAGTTTCTAGTATGGAAAATAAAAGTTTTGGACATTATTGGCACCATAGAGGAGTTTTAAAGAATTATTACACAGCAAAAGTTAAACCGAATTGTTAAGGTTAATGCAAAAGAAAAGTGTTTATGTCACTCACTGATTATTTGGAAAAGTGTCCTTACTTACTGGAAGTATTCCTCACTGTGTTGTTGAGTTTTAAGGAAAAATTATAGAAACGACAGCTGACACTAACAAAGATTTTCTTGCAAGTTACTGTAAACAAAAGAGATAGTGATTGCTTGAGATGTTCATGGTGGACGGACACTGAACCATTGTCGTGTTGTGTTCGGCGTGAACTGCAGTAAATTTATCCTGGGAACTGTTAATAAGTTTCACTTAGAGAAATGCCGAACTGAGTTTAAGACTACTCCAAAAAATTGAAATCTATTTATTTGGAAAATAGTGTTACATCAGTTGATAATGAAGACGAGCTGAACATTATTTCCATGTTCAAACCCAGCTGATGTAAATTACCAAGTTTGAATTGAGAGGATGGTAGCATACTACACTGTAACTAGGTGATACAAATTATGAGCATTCAGCGTAACTTGGGTTGTTGTGGGATAATCAATAAGATTTACTTGGTTTTTTTGTGAGAAAAACCAACCTATGTGATGAACCCATATCTAGAACCACTATTTGGTCAGTCTCACAAACGGTTGTATCTGATTCTATTGGTTTCACCTATCCAGTCATTCTGCCACCTAATCATTTGTTGCAGGGAAGCTGGAAAAGCAGAGTGAACTGCGATGCAGAAGTATCGGGTGATCTAAAATCAAGATTTATGAAGTGGCTAAGTGATTTGCCAAAGTAGTCTGGTGTGAAAATTGCGAGACCCGTTTTTTTCACATGGAAAAAGCATAAAACGAAGTCAGCACACATTTTACGTTGCTAGTCAGTCATCATATGCAGCAGTGGTCTACGTGAAAAGTAAAATTTAAAAAATGGAGCAGTAGCTAAGACTCATGTTACTAACAAAATTCATGGTTGTTCCATTGACTGAAATTACTGTGGCTTTCTTAGTGTTCATCTTACAGTACACGTGAAAATAAGTTTGGAGTTGTGGGATAATCGAGGGTTTTTCTAGATAGACTCATCTACTGTTCACCGCTATTCACTCCGATAAGAGGAGCAGCGGGAAACGATTGTCTCAAACCGATTAAAAATAGCTATATATTCAGGTGAATGACATCATATTCCAGAACGATTGAACCTAGCTGATCTTCGCTCTCAAAAATATATAACAAAAGTTTTATGAGAATCAAAATGGTCGAAGGGACCTGACAAGTTGAAGCAGTCAGAAGTCGATCGATCGAATGTTAGGTGTCGTACAGATCACATATTTGTGAACGAAGAAATAGTTTAAAATGTGATTAATCTAGTGTCCACAAGGAAGAAGCATGGTACATTGCCTATTTTTCAAATTACAAAGAAATACTGCAGATGCTGATAGCCGGGATTTAGAGGTTCAGACATAAAGTCAGCAATAATACAGAGGAGAAACTGGCAGAAGAGCTGATACCAAATTAGTAGATTCTCGTAAAAATTGTTTAAAATGACGTGTTTAGAAAGAACAAATGAAAATACTTGAAAATATTGTGTGTTTTCGCAAATCATGAAATTGTATTAAAGAGTCAAAACAAAAATTACTGCCAGAGAGAATAGGGAAGACTTTTCACTTTCTCCCACATAAGCACAAGATAACCAGACTTATTTGTAAGGGCAATGCAGAATATCACATGCAGGAGTTACTGGTGTTTAATCTAGTCCCCGTGAAATATTTCGGATTCTTAAGGGAAGACAGACAGTACGAAGCGCACTCTTATAATGTTACAAAGCAGTGCTCCCGTGACCTTCTGATTCAGTAGGGTATAAGGTGGTAAACCACATCAATAATATACAATATATAATTATATATACTATTCAATATAAAATTATAATAGTATATAGTTTAAATTTATTATAATGTAATATATAAATTTATATTTTGAAAATATATATATTCATATACCTCCCTAGAACTTACCTATCGACGTACGCCTCTATTAAAATGATAAGTTACCATGAGAGGGGTTATTCTAAACCTAGAAAATACCTAATATATACATACACGACAATGTATCATAAATGTATTTTTTACTTTTAGTTTACTTTTTTATAAATGTTCCACTTATAACGTGTTTTTATTATTTTTTTTTAATCAATGGATCTTCTTTCCGCGACAACTGTATAGTAAAATAAAAATAGGTTAAAGGGGCACGTTTCACGAACTTACAGAGCACACGTAAAATAAGAGAAGATATTTACAAAAATACCAATAAAAATTTGTAACAAAAAAACAACACAAACTTAAAAAAATCCACTCTAAAAAAATACACTTAAAAAGTAAAAAATAATTTCGTTATTTTTAGACTGCTTATAATACAATAATTGTATTAGGACAGTAATTTATAATCACTGTTATTTCTGGAGTCGATGCCAGCAAAGGTTAACAAACGTGTAACGAAATTTTATAATGAAATGTAACGTTGACTGCAACTAAGCATTTTTTAACCGGCATAAAGACAGCAGCCGCGTGGCGTTGAACATCCCGAGGTGCAGCATCGGGCGTATACAGGGGGCTGGGAGAGGAGAACCTGGTTAATTAGGTATTGCTACATTACCGAATTAAAGTAAGTATTAAAAAACTTGTAAATTTCAGGTAATTTTGTAAAATTTCTTAAATACTTAACTGGCACCAACTCCAAAAATTACAATAACTGTATATTACTGTCCTAATAAATTGATTGTATACTAAGCAGTCTAAAAATTACGTAATTTTTTTTTTTTTTACTTTTTAGTGCATTTTTATTCAGAGTAGATTTTTTGAAGTCAGTGTTATTTTTTGTTAATATTATTTTTGTGTTTCTTGATGTTTTTTACTGAGTCCCGGTGCCTACTTTCCACATTCGTGCTGTTTGTCGGGAGTTCCATTGTACCTTCGCAGTCCAAATCAGGCCAGAGTGTCCTTGAACATAGTTAGATACATACCTTTTCTTGGATTCTCTAAAAACTTCCAACATCTTAACCACTATACACTCCACATTCGATTTTTTCTGACGGGGACGGACCCCGGATATTTGCATGTAGGGATCATGCCATACTCACCTCTTGTCACCCCTCCCCAGCACTAAAGGCTTCAATGTTAAGTGCTGGCCAATGCCTCTCACTCTCTCGTATTCGATTTTGAGGAGTTCACTAGTGTATCTTCGAAATCCAAAGTTCGATGCCAATATAATTAAACTAAGACCTGCTTGTCAGTATCCCCTTTTCCAACAAAAAAAAACAATTTTCCAAATCGGTTCATAAATGACGGAGTTCTGAGGTAGAAACAGAAAAAAGAATACAACCGAAATGACGAAGTCGGTTAATATACCTTCCAATATCTTAACCGCTATACATTTCGTATACGATTTTCCTTGGCGGGGTCGGTCCCCGAATTTTTGCATGTAGGAATCGTGCCGGACGATATCGCTGGTTTTCTCGAGAATCTCCCGTTTCCCCCGCTCTTTTATTCCGGCGCTGCTCCATACTTACCTCATGTCACCTCTCACCAGCGCTATAGACCTTGGCGTTAAACGCTGACCAAAATTTCTTACTCACATTTGATTTCGAGGAGTTTCCTTATGTATTTTCTAATGCCAAGGTCCAATGCCAATAACATTCAAATTGGACCAAATTGTAAACATCCCCTATCCAACAAAAATAATATTTTTCCAAATCAGTTGAGAAATTATGGTGAACTGAGGTAATAAACATAAAAAATACAACCGAACTGAGAACCTCCACATATCCCCATAAATGCAACATGACAAATAAAATTATTTGCATAGTTGAATCGAGAAAGTTTTACAAATGTGCAGAACGTGGACATGTAATACGGTTTTCGCCTCTGGGAGACGAAACTTTGAAAAAATATATATAGCAAATATTGCGATTGTTGCCAGTAGTGTAAAAAATAACCGTAGGTCTACAAAGGATTACATTTTATATAACAACAAAAACAACAAAAAAATTTGAGGCACAATTCTATAAACATGCTACCTTGAACTCCGTTATGACAGTAAAATTTACCAATCGGAACTTCTTAGCCAGTGATATGATGGGGCAAGTGGTAAAAGTATTGGTCAGGGAACTTCAATTGTACACTGTAATTTTTTTTAATTACGGGTAATCTTGGACACAAAAGTATTTTATTAGGTTCAATCAATGGAAAGAGAGTCCTTTAGAGCTAGGTTATGACAGGAAAAAGTTAATATATTTATACATTTATGTGTAAATTAGAAATTTATTTCAGTTCAAATGTTAGTGTACACTCATTAATTAGTAACATTAAAGCGGGGTTCTTTTAATATCCGTAGAGCTCATGATTTGGTAAGTTAAATTGTACACCTACGATAAAAACGTTTAAACCATCGGTAAACTAGCCCCTACTTAGAAATGGTTGGCCCCATCCTGAAATTACTTCCTAGCTTCGGGCCTGTTGCAGACTTCTGAAGAACGATGTTCAAAAGCAAAAATATTTCCATAAGATTCTTTTAATGTTGTCACCTTGGTAAACAACACCTTCTACCAAACTGATTACACGAAGCTGTTTCGAACCATCAACAGAATCAACGTAAGTGTTATTATACGCTGTTTTCGTAACTTTATTTTTTACATTCTTTTATGTTTCTAGCTCGCTTTCTTAAAGCTTGTCATTATCACCTCTCATCTGCATACAATGCGAACCACTCCTTGTTCAGGGAGACACAGGCATTGACGCGCCGAGCTCAAGAACACACGCATGTATGCTAGCCCACGCCAGCCTGCGCTAGAGCTGCTACACTTTCACCAAATGATATTCTTTTACATTGCAGTCTCAGTCCGTCATGTGGCGAAAATTTCCTCTAATTCTATCATTGAAACGTTTCCCGTCAAAAAAAGTAACAGCACAATATTCTTCATATTTTTGTAAAATTGTTAAAGAGTTACCTAAATATTTCTTCGAGGTAATAATAGGTCACTGATTCGAAACAATGGTCGTCTTATTTTAAAATTAACTTTATATAACATAAATAGTTTTCAGACTTTTTGTAATGTAATTTTTCGATTAATGTTTAAAAATGTTTAATATTACAGTGTTTCGACAGTGATTAATTGTTTCGTGTCTCGCACAAAATTCAACACGTTGTCGAAAGGCCCATTCACAAGTTTTAACATACTTTATAACTTCTTGAATTCAGTTTACTGAATTCCACGTTATGCTAAGTTGATTTGATAACGACAACCATTTTGTCCTTTTGTTACAAAAATTTGCATTTCAAACAAGTTGTATTTTTTTTTAAATGCAGTTATTTTTTATAATGTATAAGCATGTTTACTTAGTTCTATATGTGAAATAAACGATCTGATTTATCAATTTCAAAAAAGATTTCCGAAATAAATTACGTAAGCGAAAGTATTAACAAAATACTTTTTTTTCGGTTTCTCCTATTATTTTCATGTCATGGACGATAATACAATCTTTAAATAGCGGCATTATTGCTCATCTGCATTATATGGTTAAACATAGTCTGATAATTTTTCCAGTGAGCCTTCCGCTTTTATTGAATAAAACTCATTAAATCGCAGGTAGGTGACTTTTCATTCAAGAAATTGTATCATTAAATACATGATCGTGTAAATAGCCTTAAGACTTCCTTTCCTGATAGTTATACTTCAAGGAATTGCCAATTAAATATGTTTAAGTGACAAACGAACACTGCAGACATTCGTATTTGACTTATCGTTATGATATTAAACACAAATCTTTCGATGGAAGTAGATTCATTCCTTCTGTTTCCAGTTGCTCTTAGGGAGATTGTTCAAGAGATTGTGTATGCATTTTGTGGGAGAACAGAGCGTAAATTATACGTATCTACGTTTCCTGACCTTAAGTTTTAATGGGTGAAATTCCTATTATTGCCTATATGGTTCAATTCATAAAACCACGTGTATGACGATGACCGAGTGAAAGCCAAATGCCAGCTGTTTAATGAGCAACTGTTAATGTTATTCACAGAGCGAGTTATCATACAGGCTACGGGTGAATGAGAACACTGCAGTGAGATAGATAACAAGCATATGACTAAGTAATATTGTCCAATATTTAATATACGTAAATTGAAGTATGCTTAGTTTTAATAAGTTTTATGTATGAAAAATATTTAGTTATTGAATAAAGAATATGTTTATACTAAACAAAAAATTATGTTTCTTGAGTCGCATCGTTGTTCAGAAAACTCGACGGAAGCATTTGTGTTATGGTTATAATTTTGTACATGACCTCCATGTGTTACATTTTGTTTGTTTGTTTTACTATATGGTAAAGGAAAGTTGGTAGTACTTTTGCCTGAATTGTGTGAAAGGCAGTTTGTTCGCACAGTGAGTCCAGAAATAAACTTGTCGAGATGGCAAGCCAATTATTGTTCCAGTTTGTGATTGAAATGCTTCAGTGTAAGAAACACAGAACTAAACTGAACGAACAGAGCTTGTGTTGGCAAACTTACTGATGAGCTGCTGCCAGCCTGCTTTGAAGATCGCATGGAAGGCTAAAAAAAAAAGTGGCTAGTATTTTGAAAATAAGAACGTGCACTGGATTCATTGTCAGGCGAGATAGAATTTGAGTACCGCTAGAAGCCGTCTGTAAATTACTTATTTTGAGGAGTGAACATCTGTGCTAATCAAAGATAGATACTTAATAGACAACCTACACACTAGTAACACGTTGCGTTCGGTTAATTTTAATGTGCATTTTTAAAGATTAACTTTGAAATTTTTTTTAAAAAATTTGAAATCTTGCCGTACTGAAAGTTTAAAGTGCGGTGATGAGTGAATCTGTTTGACTCAGGTGTATGTTAGGGTAAAAATTACAAAGAATAGCTTTGTACTTCAGCAAATACTAGTAAAATTACAACGATTTTCCCATAAAGTTATTTCTTTGTAGAGTAACCAGGATTTTTGTATGAAATTTACGAAAACTATGGAACCAACCTTAATCACGGGTTTGTCGAAAATGGTAAGTTATGTACATTTCAGAATATATAGTTTGTATTCTACAGGAATGTGCTACGTGTGCAAACAAGCTATGTCCTTGGTGACAGGAATGTTTTTTGCATTATTGACCCTTTAAAGTGAGTGAGTGAGAGATTTTGGTCAACGCTTAACATCGCGGTCTTTAGCACTGATGAGGGGTGACATGAGGTGAGTATGGAGCAGCACCGGAAAGTAGGGGTGGGGGAAACGGGAGATCCTCAAGAAAACCCGCCGACCAACGGCACCGTCCGGCACGATTCCCACATGCGAAAATCCGTGGTCCAACTCCGCCGGGAATCGAACCCGGATCTCCTTGGTGGGAGGCGAATTGTCTGAAAATTCGGCCACCGTAGGCCCCTTTGGCCCTTTAGAGGCGCTTGTTATAAAATGAGAGGCATCACGGGGCTGAATGTCTGATTACAGCTGGTGTGAGTGAGTTCAGAAAAATCACTGACAACCCTAGAATACTGTGAAATTGGACTGAAGGTGCTGGGATACCCCTACATATGAGAGGGTACTCGAGTTTGTTTTACTCCGAGTGGAGGAAATCAGAGTATTCTTGACAGGATAAGAGCACTGAAAAATTAGGTGATTAATTAGAAAATTAATGCCATAAGGAAATGGAATAGATGTTTGTTAGGCCAAATTTGTTATGAGAAGAGCCACGAATTTGTCGCGAAAAGATTTTTGCAACATTTTGTTTCGGTGTCTCGCGTGCACCTCGCCACCTCTGTTTCAAAGCTACTGGCAGCGTGTGTTTGCTAAGACACTTCTTTCACTTGACTGCACTAATAACAATGCGGCTGTTGTGACGCCATACGTCTGTGATTTATCGGTAGAACCTCAAGACAAGTAACAGTTAAAACATCCAATCACTGGTCATAAAACAGAGTCGCGGATGTGAACACAAGGAATTGAATCAAAGTGGTGCAAAAAACTTGTCATAAAATCGTGGCTCTAGAAGTATGTACTACCGTGCTAGTACTTTATGTTTAAAAATGTATGATAATTAATACTAAACCTCTAAATTAAAAATAATACATTTGATTTGGTGAAGTTTAATGTTGTTAGCACAACTGGAGACGACTTCGTAATCAACCGTCTTTCCGGAAATTTGATAAATCCGCCCGACGATACTATTAGCTGACACAATTTTTTTTTCTTTTCAATGATAATTTTTTTCTATTTAAGTTCTTGATTCTTTCAGTTTGATGTATTCAGTTATCCTGCATAAGTGGCGGATAAGGTTGCAGTTCTGTATTGGGTCTACGCTGCTGCTCAACTTGTAAAGGGAGTTAACGAAACTGAAATTCCTGGATCGTCTTGGGTTGAGAGTTGTATGCCGGTCCTGACCCAGAAGTCGGTAGGAAGTCCAACAGCCAAGGGAGATGCCAGCCAAATTAAAAAGTAATATTTCCTGATTTATTCGTATATTTTTAATGACACAAATATATAAATAGGTTATTTTATGCAAAGTGAAATGTTTTGAATTTTTTAGTTAACTTTTTAGATCCTAGGAAATTTAAAGATTTTTTTTTTTTTTTTTTTTTTTTTTTTTAGAAAATGAAATTTGAATTAAGAGTTTTACCATAATTGATCACCCATCCACTTGGGAACTAATACTTGGAACTTATAACATACGAAAATGAGTTAACTGCCGTAGAGAAATCTCATACATTTTACTTTAAATATTGCGTGGGATTCGATACAATAATGAATGTTTTCGCTATTTTTTTAGATGTGAACATAAGCATTATATTAGCTATACCCATTACAAATATTAGTCGTAGATATAAAGGCTTAGCATCGATTGTGAAAAATAGGAACCAGACGCTTTACATGAAGAAACTGACACCAGACTCCCGACTTGAGCCATTTGGTTGCAAGAAGAATTAATGTGGCATCTATAAAAAATAAATAAATGTATAGTTGTTTTTATGCCTTGTACTATGTGATTAATTTAGTAACACTGCATGTTCTGCTAAATAGGCTTAGCTATCCACATGAGATATTTGTGCTATTACATTACATGCATTACATACTAATTCAACATTACTGAACGATACACTGAATGTGCTCAGCTATATCTCTTCTCTACAATATTAGCAATACTTGCATGTTGTGAACCCACATTAAGAACTATCTATTTATACGGATAATATCCACATGGATAGTACCCACATGTATAGTACCCACATGGATAGAACCCACATAGATAGTAGTTTGAAAGAAATCGTTAGAAAGTTTCTAAGAAGTTACGAGGAAATCACGAAGAAGTACCATAGACGTCACGAATGAGTTACGAACGAATTAGTTTTGGAATTTTATTTCTGGAAGTGAGCATACGTGACTATATTTGAGTATATTAGCGTGTATTTGATTTATGAAAGGGAATAAAAATACACGTAAGTAGGTAGTTATGATTTATGTTTCGTCTATAGAGATGCCATTAAGGATGGAACCGTTGGCTCGGATAATACAGGAAAGGAGGAAGAAATCAGCCAATGCCAGATATTGAAAACTTTCCCGATATTTTTGGAGCGATTTCCGATAACCATGATAAACTGAAATTAGAATGGGCAACCTGGATATCAAACCCAGGTGCTCCTTAATGTTAGTCTAATGTTTAATCACTGTGCTACCTCTTTGGTGAGTGTTGACGAAGACGAGAAGACAGTTTCGGGAAGTGTGTAAGCGACGAAAGTGTAGAATCGGGTGTAACTCTGAGATTTGAAGTGCAGTTTAATAGTGTACTAAAATAATGGTATCGAAAATTTCATTCCATGTTAGTGACGACTTCGGCATTGTCTGGAACTATTCATATGTGACGACTACTTAATGTATAGCAACCTGATATAAAGCATGAATGCACTTGAAAAGAAGAGTGATAAAGCCACGAACATATACGTGACTGGATGTATGAGATGACTTGTTATAAGGTAAACATTGTATAGAAAATTGATGTATTGTGTGTAAATATAGTGATTACAGCTACTCACTAGTTATTCGGACTTTAAAGAGAAAACAGCACCTTAAGTGAAGATAGAAAATAGGCAGAGAATTTTTATGTGTTTTACAGAAAGAAGGTAGTTGCGAAAGGCACTTTGTAGGATGTCTTCCGAATAAGGTTCACGTTATGTTTGAATGTTGGCATTGCAGCAACTTGAGAAGTTATGTTGAAAATGGTCTCAATATTTTGCAACAATCCTCACATCTAGACGAACAAAAATGTCACATGAGCAAAGGTTTGAAAACGCACCGTTGCTGTACAACATGTATCGTGATCTACAAAGTAAATGATATAAACATGAGTCCAAAATGCATCGTACAAGACGTATAGTGCATAGCACGCTGGCTGAATATGTTGCTGTGAAATGCTACATTGGACAATGTCTGTCGTCAAATTAAGTACGACTCGTCTGGTAAGTGGTTGCTAATAATAGCTGCAGTATCATTCCACAGTAGCACGATCCTAATACAATATATTTAATCACACATAACAATTTAAAAATAGATATATATTATTTCTAGTAAAACAATCAAAGTAAAATAAAAAAGGGAAATTTACTTACATTATGTTATCTATATATGTAGCACCTCATGAAAAACAATCACAGGAAACCTCGCAAATATGTAAAGATCTTCTATCTTATTTTTTATAATCGTCTCAAATATCACACTGTATTCTTGGACCTAGGTTACTATTATAACTTATTTGTTCTTATATATGTAATTATTGTTCCGCCAAAATATTGACAGACAGTTTTGCAGCATCGTCTGTATAATATAATATTCTATAACTTAGTATTTATATGCAAATAAGATTGTGTTATTGTTCTTGGAAGTGTGTAAATTGTGAGGTTCTGTTGTTTTATCAAATATACCATTAACACCAGAGCATTTCTTTATTTATAAGCTTGTTTTTTTATTCAATGTCGTTAGAATTCTGATTTTATTTTCACGTCTGAATGACGTAAATTATGGCGTAATCATGACTCTTAGTGTGACAGATTGTTGGTTAATGTTGAGTGGGAATAAAAAATTACGACTCGATTTTTGAGTGTATGGGTATTTATAAAGTGTTAGGTTGAACATGAGGTGATGTTATAAGTAAGTTTTGCTTGTACTCAACTTATTTAAACAACAAGGCAGATTAGAAGCTCCAATTAATTGAGATGCTGTAAGATGACAAGAATACAGACTCGTGTATACATTGTACGAGATCTGATTAATTGTTAATAAATACTGTATAGTTACTATAAGAAATTTAAGTAAGCATAAAATTAGTAATGGGAAGGAATACATATGATGTTTTAAAGTATTTGATAAATGACATAATGTAATTATTAAAAACTGATTAAAATTATGAAACGTAGTCTGTTGGTTTTATAGACAACAGGAAAGTTTTATATTTCTATATTAAGTATATGATGCCAGTGTGAATAACTTCGTTTGGATGGGATAGGGTTGGGACAGCCGTCCCTTATTCGTACAAAACTATGGTGGTGAAAAAAATTACTTTGAATTGAGAAGAACACAACGCGTTTAAACATGTCTCTGCAGTTGGATATCACTACTAGTGTTATAGAAGTGACTGGATGATTTATTTTGTAGTTGCGGGATACTACATTTCACAGTGAAGTGTAAATAATAAAGACGTTAGATGGTAAAGTCTTGCTGAGAAAGTGGCCACAGAAGACGGCCCTGGACGGGTCTTACATGCGGCCCATGGATCTGGTTCGACGACCCGCTTGGCACATTGCCTCCACAGTGTTGTCTGCTCCTGGTAGGCGTCAGACACCGGTTCTCCGTGCTGCCACTGGTACAGTTCATTTGTCTGGTTGTTGTGTGTCCAACTTGACACCTGGTTTCCACCGATCATATATTGGAACGGCCCATTAAGAATAGTTACTGCAGTAAGTGCTGTGCGTGATGTGTGGACGGTTCAATAAGAAAGTGTATATGAACTGCCACGAAGTTTTCGTCGAATAATTTCTTCGTCTGGGTTATCAACGCACTGTCCATTCCCATACTCATTTTTTAACATTTATAATGCTAATAGTCGTTGTATTTTGGTGGTTGGTAGGAGACGTAAGCATCAGCTTTAATTTTGTATGTATCTATAGCTTTGTGTAGATTACTTTCCCGTCAAAGTAAGTGTTTTATTGATATAACTCTGTACAAAATTTTAGTAATTTGTAGATGTAACTTATACATACATTATTGTAATGTTTAGTTGTTGATGTACTATATTTGCTAGGTTGTACATTCAAAGTGGTATTGTAAAAGGTAGAATTGTTTCTGTGTGTCTTCTGACGTGAAGGTGACATGGTGGTTTGTTGAGTATTAGATGAACCAGGCGAACATCTTCACAGGACGAAGTTACCATTTATGCTGTCCGTCTACCTTCTAGATCTCTTCGACAAGAGCTTGCACTTCTAGCACTTCATAGAGTCTAGTCTATCGTAAAATTATTCAAATATAAGTGTGAAACTTATAAATCTCACGTAAGAAAGAAAACTTACAAATTAATAAATAAATGTTAAAAACAGATTTTGAATAATACATAGAAAAATTGAGGTCATTGTAATTGTTGATATAGTAAAATGCTAGTTAATCACTCCAACTGGTCTTCAACCTTAATGAAATTAATTTGAAATAAAAATTACAGGAGTCGTTAATGTCCCGCGGCTTTCTTAATAGAGTTAATAAACATCTTAAAATATATTGAATTGTCAGTAACACTATTATCTATGCTACATAATTGTTTTGACAATAATTTTACTAATGTATAGGCAAAACAACAATCTGTTTTATTCTTCGTATTTGGCATTGGGTGCAACAAGTAAATTCAAGGGTTGGAAAAGTAAGAGTTTCCTCAGAAATCTCTCTGCTCATCGGCGATATCCACCGCATTTAATGTAGGCAAACATCATGAATATCACGATAGGAAGTATGCCCGTACTTCGGTGGAAGAAAACAAGATACTGATTTGTATGAGATTGCAACAAATGTTATGCGAAATACCGTCAGTGTAAAATTTTTCGTGAATTATTTTTAGCTGCATATCTATATTTGTTTTATTTAACGAAAACATACGAACAATAAATAATAAAAACGATATAATGCTAACGAAAACTATGTCACTATAATTTATGTACTTTTCACCCGTTTAACAGTAATTCTTATAAGAAATTGACTTGTAAATACTAGAACACATTCCTGAAGTCATAAAGTACAGCCACGATTAACGAGGTTATTTAACACGGCTACGATTAACGAGTTAATTTAACACGGCTACGATTAACGAGGTTATTTAACACGGCTACGATTAACGAGGTTACTTAACACGGCTACGATTAACGAGGTTATTTAACACGGCTACGATTAACGAGGTTATTTAACACGGCTACGATTAACGAAGTTATTTAACACGGCTACGATTAACGAGGTTATTTAACACGGCTACGATTAACGAGGTTATTTAACACGGCTACGATTAACGAGGTTATTTAACACGGCTACGATTAACGAGGTTACTTTATACGGCGACGATTAATGAGATTACTTAACGATCAGACGCGTGATTACTGGCTTGCGATCTCAAGTGGTACTTTTCCGGTCGGCGCTGAAGCCGTCAAGCTTAAGCTTTGATTCCCCTATCCGCCCATCATCTAAATTGAACAAGTGAATATTTCATCACTTCAAATATAATTCAGAACAGTTGAAATGCCTGTAATATTCTTAATGGGATACAGCCAAACAAATAACTATGTAAACACTGCTTCCTAATATTTGTAATTTAAATTCAGTGGTAACTGGTAAAATTGTTAATAATTGAACTTCTGTTTTGAAACATGCTAACATATGCGTGTTTTAAAGTATGCAGAAATAAAAACATAAACTTCTTTATTTTATAAAGCTATAGAACATATAATTTTGAGTATATTTTCGAGCTATCAGTTGTGATTCTCGACCAAAACATTGTTCATTATTTTAAAATGTTTGTATCTTTACGCATTTGACCATACAAAAATAATTAAACAAATAATCGCTTTATTTTTTGTAATAAAGTTATTTCATAAGTACCACGTGCAAAACTTTTGCAAATAATTACGTTTGGTTTTTATGGTTTGGTTGTTGAAAACGTAGCTCTTGCTGTTGCTCGTCTGAAGTGGACTGTAATGAGCAAAACTCGGGAGAGATTCTAGTGAACGCAACGCGACACATAGTTCCTATATCCAGGAGATGAAAGAATCTGCAAACACGTCACGTACGCAATGAGGGGAGCAACCAAGGGTGTCTTTAAGAGTTGCCTGGGTTTTCCAGGAGGGTCGCAACAGCCCTTGCAATAGACGTGCCGGGCGTATAAGCATACAACGCTAGCAAACACAGCTCAAACTTTTTCCTTAACGCTTGTGAGGGTCACTCGGTACATAAGATTTGTGCCTATAATATAATTGCTATTATATCATTTTCCTTATTTGGCCTGGCTTCTATAAATTCTAACACACGGGCTTCTTTTGAAACGTGTGCCATTTAAGCACTTAATTAATTAATTTTGTTTCATTAATTTAATATAATTTTAAAACGCTCATTTTGTACAGTTCTCACAATGTGTTAAAACCTACTTCAACAACAGTCACCATCGGCGAGAGAAGAATGGATTTGCTCTATCTGATAGTCAAACCTATCGCTCAGCTGGTTTAAAAAACGGAATACGCGAGATTATGAGGGTAAATTAGCGAAAGAAGTTAATTGAATTGATTTTGGACAGCACTCAACAGCTATGTCTTTAGCGCTGCTGAGAGGGTGACATGATGCGAGTATGGTGCAGCGACTGAATAAAAAGGGACGAGGGAACGGGAGGTCCCCGAAAAACCCCGTCGACCAACAGCATCGTACGGCACGATTCCCACATGCGAAAATCCGAGGACCAACATCGTCGGAAATCGATCCCGGATCGCTTTGGTAGAAGGCGAGTGCTCTAGCCACTGTGCTAACTGCAGCCTCTTGCCGAAATAATATGTGTACAGTAATAGGTAAATGGGAGATTCCTTCGTGGGTATATACTTCTTACAACTTACTTGCCGCTCCTTGTAGTAAACTGATTGTTGTTTCTAACTGTGATAATAGAACTGGCTTAATATGTGTGTTAATGTATATGACACAGCGCATTTTCATATTTAATATTAAAATGTTTTATGTTAAATATATACTTCTGCTGAAATTTTAAACAAAAAATCCTGAGAATCTTTTCAGCGATACTGACAATTAAAAACACTGTTGATCATATGTTGTAGGACTACTAAACATTTTTTTAATGTCGGTGTGCTTTTAATAGAAAAAAAATTGTTTTCCAAAAGTCTTCAACGCACATAAAGCATACTGTATACAGCTGGCATAACAGATAAGTGCTTAAATAATATCTCTAAAAATAAACAATTTGTATTTAACATTGTAACAGAAATACAAGCTATTCTACTATCCAAACATGCAACACAGATACAATAAATAAGAACTGGACATGCCAGAGTGTAAATAATTATGTTTACATATAAAATTTTACGACATTAAAATATTAGGTGTTTGATGCATTTGATATAGACATAAGTGAATACGCTGCATTTATTTTGAAATACTTTTCAAACATGGCAACTTCATTGTTTTCAAATCGTTCTTCTTCTTCAGGCTTTTGACCGACGTTGCCTAATATAACATCTGCAAAGGTCCAAACGCCCACCCACCAAGGTGATCCAGGTTCGATTCCCGGCGGGTTCGGTCCCCGGATTTTCGCATGTGGGAATCGTGCCGGATGATGCCGCTGGTCGGCAGGTTTTCTCGGGGATCTGCCGTTTCCCTCGCTCCTTCATTCCGGCGCTGCTCCACACTCACATCATATCACCTCTCACCAGGGCTAAAGACCTCGCTGTTAAGCACTGACCAAAATCCCTTCACATCACCCAAACGCTCACGATGCCGGCCGTCAGTAGAGAAGTGTTCTGATTGGCTGCCCCTTAACTTCGTTCTATTGCGAATACCGCTTTAAGACACGCGTCGGGCGAAACCTGAGTACAAACGCTTGACAATTTCATTTTTCATAATTGATGATTAATCAGAACATGGACTACCACAAGATATGATGAGACGATTTTTTTTGTCTCATCAGTGTTAGTACTCGAGGAGTATTACATGTGCTTTTGCTGCACGTACCTTGTCTAGTACAACTAAATAAATTTTATTTTTCTGGTTAACCTTGAAACAATCTGACGTGGTCAAAGACTAGTAAAATGTAATGTTCAGTCATCTGCTGAAAAAGCGTATCTAAATTATTTTATCATTGTAGTCATTGAACTAGTACTGGCAAGTGTCGCGGTGACGTGGTGATATAACCACTCGCCTCACACCTTTCTGAACAAGGTTTGATAAGTTACCAGTCGTAGTCGGCCAAGATTTACACGTGTGATGCAATGTAGAGTGCTTTCAGGCAGGGTTAGCCCTGTCATTTTATTCCGTCATTGAAGCAGGTACATCGCTATCATATTTGCTGTCGCTTAAAGATCTCACTGCCCACGAGTATCAAAGCCTTCTGTCAGACGGCTACGTGCATTTACCTTAAACATGTGAACATTAATTCCTTTCTTCATGATATATCTGTACCTGAAAGCGAAAAGGATGGAAGTCACTCAAACATTATTTTTCAGTAGAGCAAGAAAACCCAAAATGAAAACACTTGTTGCGACTCAGTATTGTGAAATAAGGATTTGAGCAACAACATGGGGGTTCTGTCGGTTACAAATATTATTTACTTGATGTCAAAACTACTGTTTCAGTGGCTAGAATAGTTTCAGTGGCTAGAATAGTTTCAGTGTTATAATTCATTTCATATTTTTGTGACAGTAAACTTCCATCCTTCGTAACATCTAATAACATAATGCAACTGATGGTTGTCCACAGTTTGATAATCTTGATTTGATCACCATGGCTAATATAACAATATCCAAAAACAAGTCCGGGTAGCAAGACAATTACTAATACATGAAAACAAAAATTATAAAATATTTTAATCAATTTATGTAAGATTACATTGCATTTTTATACCTTATATCATCTTGTTCAATGAGGACACTTTCACAAAACATACCATTGTCTGACTGGCAGACACTTGCATTCACACATACTGTGTATAGCAACATCATCCTCACTATCTTTTTCAGTAAACACACCATCGGAAACCGTACCTGATTGTGAGGTGTTCTTGTAAAAGTCATGATAGACTCTACTTACCCATTTCATAAGTTCATGTAAGTCGTCATATTTCTGGTCTGATATTTGTTTTAGTTTTGTTCGTACACATTCCAAACTAGCAGGAACTCGACATTTTATTTGCTTTCTTAAGTCACTAGTCTAGAAATCAGTCTCAGCAAAGTTTGTTTTGTAAAACGAGATTCCAATATCGCTGGACCTTACTACAATTTCTACCATTTTCGATATCATAATATGTTCCTTATGTGTATTCTTCTTGCGAATTACCTGTGGAGAACCATTACCTGAGCAGATACCTGACACGTTAAAAATCCTTCATGTCCCTTTCGTGAACTGTAAAAGGATTTACATTTCCACACTCTCTAATATACTGTGTCCAGTCATGTGCGGTGGAAATGTTCATTGTTGGTAACCTTTTCTTCTTACGTTCGATTACAGAATGAACTGTATCCACTTCAAGGTATAGTTATGGCCACGGAGAAGGAACTTATTTGCTGTTTGTTTTAAATTACTTTGCCTGTGGAGGATCCAGAAATAACACATAACAATAGTGAAGTTTTGTTTCTGCCCTACACAGTTATCAGACCACATTGTAATGTCTTCTGCGGAGCTTCCTATGCTCTCTTAAACCCATTTAATGAGGCACGATGCCATTTAATTCCCTCCTCGCGCTGCAAGTGTTTCATCCCATAGCATACAATACGATTTTCTATCGGTGGCACTGTAAATGATAAAGTTGAAGGTCCACTATTTTCTCAGGTAAAATAACTGATGATTTGTTAGATAGGGTGTAGGGTGATACTTCTGAAGATCTACCATAAAGTCTATTCTGTTGGGAGATTATCATGTTTCTTCCTTGTCCTTGGCTTTCATATTATACCATCATTCTTGACGAGCAACAAGTTCAACTGTAAACTTATATTCTTCTTGTTGAGATTCAGAATTTCTAATATTCGTGAACGTAAATCTCCATAGTTTTACAACTTACTTATGAGTTTAACTGAGATACTACATCAAACAAACATATCATAGCTCAATAATACAAGCAGAATTCAATAAAATTGTTGATACAAACATAACTAGCGTACTCGTACCTAACAAACATCTACTAAACTTCAATGAAAGCAGTATTGTTTCATTACCTGTGTTTAGTTCATGATCATGTCACTAGATGGTAGTACACGTACAATAATGTTACTGGACAACCATCCTTATGATTTTCAGGACTTCCATCCTCGTTAATTTGTACAAAGTGTTCAATTGATGGTAGTCCCACATCCATCCTTTTCGCTTTGAACAGAAATGGCTATTCAATTGTTAGGCACTTGAATTTTAGGAGACATAAAATGTTCATGACTTACATCTTATATTCACGTGATAGCGGCTAGAACGCTGTTCAGACAAATGCCATAAATGGCTAAACCTGAACTTCCATTACTATCGCTTACATGTACAGATATATCACAAGACAAAATATCGTATTCATTGTCTCATGCTATTCTTCAAACACATACATGAAAAGAAGTTACTACATAACTATTAATCCTACGCTCCTCAACGTTAGTGAAAATTAATCTACAAAGTTACAATAGGTCACGTACATCTGGAAATGTGATGTGAAACCTTTATTAGTTTGTGGCGTGCTAACTTCTAACTTGGTGGACCTACGTCAAAGGAACTCATATAAATTTTTCGTGACGAAATGTCGAAATATTAAATTAGGCGACAATCGGTGAGTAGTTCTGTAAATATAATAAAACATTTATTTATTCATACAGTACTACCATCTGATTTTATAGACCTCCCTTTTTATCAGTTTTACATAGGTCCCAAAATACAAAAAAAAATTAAATATGTAGTTGTATGTATTTTACAGATAAACGCTTGACATGAATAAAAATATAATGGTCGGTTGAAAACACTAATAACTGGACGCAGTCATTCTTGCATTGTTCCAATGTAACTTCCCGTCGTTCTCACATTGATGTTAAGTTGACCGACTATTCAGTCCACCAAGCAGTGTTCAGATACCTATTTCAGGTTCCCTATATGCGTAACGAGTTTGATGTAATTAACAAAAATAGTTCAGTTTGATGTCTCATGTGATACAGAAATGTTAAATTTCTCTATATGCCTGTTATTTGGAATATATAAACACGGCAATAAACTAAATATATAAAAGTCAAGTGACCTTACTGGGAAAAATGAAATAATATAAAATGGTTCCTCAGCTATCTCGTATAACGAGGGAATTGTAAGATGGCTGAAACAATGCTAGTCTCGTTAGCACTAAAATCTACATTGAGCGAGTTAATGGGTTGAAGATTGGGTAGAATACGAGTCGTTCAAGCAGTGACGCCTTGTTTCATCATGTAAGTGTGCGGCTACGGCAGATTGACGGTAAATAGGCTGGGAGGACTTGATATCTGCGAGGCGCCCTATTATTTGTGCAGCTGATATCGTTCGTAAAAGACATGCTGTGCATTTAATATTTTGTATTATAATTGACTAATCAAATTAATTCAAGACTATCACAACGTATTAAAAGATAGCTTACTTGTAAGTCATATATTATACTATTGTTCGGATATTTAAATTATTTTATTTATTTTCTTAGTAGGTGTTTTGCGTCCTCGAAAAGCACAAGGCCTTGGTAGAGGAATACGGGGAGAAAGGGGGAAGGAGTTGGCCAGGGCCTTTTTAAGAGACCATCCCAGCATTCGACTGGAGCGACTTCGTAAAACCCTGTAACACCGAAATTAGAATGGCCGGGGCCGGAGATCGAACCCGGATCCTCCCGAATGCGAGGCGAGTGTTTTACCACTGCTCCACCACGCTCGGTATACCACTACTCCACAACGCTCAGTATACCACTACTCCACCACCCTCGGTATATCACTACTCCACCACCCTCGGTATACTACTACTCCACCACCCTCGGTATACCACTACTCCAACACCCTCGGTATACCACTACTCCAACACCCTCGGTATACCACTACTCCACCACACTCGGTATACCACTACTCCACCACGCTCGGTATACCACTACTCCAACACTCTCGGTATACCACTACTCCACCACCCTCGGTATACCACTACTCCACCACCCTCGGTATA